>KZ505643.1:2095016-2109461 GCA_002844005.1 Limosa lapponica baueri
TCGAGTACCTGGTGAAATGGAAAGGCTGGGCCATCAAGTGAGTGCATCCCGCGGGGGGGCCCGCCACCCGCCCCCGCCGCCCTGAGGGGGGCCGCCCCCGGGGCTGCGGGGGTGGAGGGGGCGGGGGAGATGTGTGCAGGGCTATGGGGGGGGGTGGGCGCTAATCCCTCCGCTTGTCCTTCCCCCGCTGCCCGCGCCCCCGGCAGGTACAGTACCTGGGAACCCGAGGAGAACATCCTGGACTCCCGCCTCATCGCCGCCTTCGAGCAGAAGTGAGTGCTTATCCCCCACCCCGGGCTGGGGGGGCTGCAGCAGGTTTGGCTTTGGGTGGGTGCGCGGGAAAGGGCATCCAGAGTCCCTCCACCCCTCCTTGTATGCTTCTTTTTCTCCCTTTGGGAAAAGTTGTAACTTCTTGATAAATTTGACTCCCTAAAGGGAACGAGAGCGTGAGCTGTATGGGCCCAAGAAGAGAGGACCTAAGCCTAAAACTTTTCTCCTGAAGGTAACTCTTATTTAAATAACTTAGGCCTAGTTAAATGTCTCTCAAACCTCGCCAGTTCGTGCCCTTGGAAGGACTGGACTTTCAAGTGACTTGTGCCCGCTGCCTGGCCGTGGGAACATGGAGACAACCCAACGGGAAAGCGGGTGGGGGGCAGGGACGCAGAAGCGTGTGAGGGGAGAGTGTGTGCGTGTGCGTGCGACGGGTGCCCCAGCAGGACGGTCGGAATGCGCGGATGTGCACGGTGAGGCTGCAATCTCTTTTCCAATATCCTCTCCCACTTTACGGCCTTCTGCTGCCGCAGTGGAGAGCTGGCCAGCCCCGCTCCCTCTTCCTTCAGCAGCCTGTTCCATCCAGCCGGTGCCCTGCAACTTAGCAGCGTGCTGAGCAATCGGGCAGCTGTGGCGGGAATCCTGCTGCCACTTGTGCTCCTCCGATCATGTTTCAGGATGTAGGTGCTCCACAAGAGTTTCATGAAAGGTTCATGTTTTGATCTGTAAACTGCAGGCTTGTTTTGCTTTTTCTGGGGGGGAAGGAAGAGTGTTCCATCTCTGCATAGGATAGCAGCTGAAGTTTCCAGTTCTCCTCTGATAGACCCAGCATCTCTGCAAGAAGGTGTTCTCATAGTGACAAACGAGGAAGGTAGTCCCTAACACAGCCTCCCCAATTTTTTTTACTTTCTTTTTTTTAATCAAGAAATCTCGTAGTTGTGTGACTTCTATGTGAGTTCCGTGGATTTCTTAGTCTACGGACAAAACTCCTTGCTTTGCTCCACTCTTACCCGCCTCCCTCTCCAACTATCTTGATCTCAGACTTCAAATGAATGTAGAAACACAACACACCTTTGTACGATTAAGACAGGTGAGGGAGTTCACAGCTTCCCCGGTTTTGATCAGGTATAAAGCCCTGGAACAGCCAGGGTGGACCCTGTGGTAAGGCATCACTATCACCAAGTCATCCTATGGCTTTGGGCAAGTCATTTAGCCTTTGTGCATGTTTCCCCATCTGTGAAACAGGTTAATACTTTCCTTTGCCTGACAGCGGTAGGAGCTTTACTCAAGTCAGCGCAGCACTTTAACTGTATGAGCACCGGAAAGGGGTAGGGTGTCACCTCTCTTCTGCTTTAAGAGGGCATAATGAAGCACATGTAAGAAATGCAGGAACAGGCGTATTCTGATCCTCAGAAAGTCCTGATGGAACTGTCCTTCTCACTCCTTGTCTGCTTTTCTGCTAACGATATTTTGTATCTGCAGACAGAACTACAAACACAACTGATATGTATGATCCCTTACTCTTTATTCAGGGAAACTAGACTAGTTGAGTTTTCTTTTTCTGGCAGTCATGCATTAAATGAAACCCTTGTGTTTAGGTTTCCAACAATGCAGAGGAACGCTTAAAGGGAAACCACCAGCTTAAAATAGTTCTCTGCACGAATTAAAAAAAAATACTGGTATTTGTAACACCTGACATTGTTCAGAGTGGTAGAGAAGTGTTTATGCTATGCCTTTAATGTTACTGTGTGTAATCAGTTTCTTTTCTTTTTGATTCTGAATGTGATACGGCAAAATCCACTGCCAATTTTCCCACTCATTTAAAAAAGCAAAACCAACCCCCAAACTCAAAAATAAAACCCACTCATAACTCCTCTTCTCCCCTTGCCCTTTAAAAGCCCCCTAAACTTGGAACCTGAATTATTCAACAGCATCCTTTGAATCACGTCCCTGACAGGTTTCTGTGGCACATCTTCTTCCTTCTGCCAGCTTCTCAAATGCTGCTGCAAAACCTGTAGGTTTGTGGAGCTGGCTTGGTACTTTGTAGAAGATGGATCGCGATAGGGAGCGAGATGAGCTCTCCTGATGGCTGGTGCCACATTGTGGGAGAGGCTGGCAGGGCAGAGCACTGCCGCTGGTGCTTGCTTTGCAGCTCTGGGAAACGGAGCTGGTGAAGCTGTTAGTGCTCCGGCTTGCCGTTTTTCTGTGACTTGGGATCCTACCCTAAAAATAACACCCCAGGCCAGGCAGCGAGAAGAAACCCTATCTCAGCTAGCCCTTCTGAACTTGTTTGAGCTCTGTTGAGGCAAACCTCTGCAACGCAACTGTGGCTAGAAACGCAACCGAGACCAGCACGATAGTTTACGTCGTATGCATCTCTCGGGCAGTTCTTCTGACCTGCTGGAGATGTGGGTTTGACCTCTGCTAGCCCTGCAGCACTGGTGCTGCTGCGGGAGGAGTGGGATTTGGTTCTGCCTCACGCATCGCTAACGATGTTTTCGGTTCTTTCAGATGTAGCCTCTCTCGCCAGTGAGAATTTCAGAAGCAGGGGAAGAAATTTGACTCTTGCCTCCCAGAGGGAGTCTTTGGAGTTGGCAGTTAGAACAATATTCTTTTTGATCTGTTAACTGAACAGATCAGGCCTGGATGCAATGACGTTTAAGCAGGAGTCTGGCCTAGGACTGCTTTGGTAGACTTGTCTGTCCTCAGCTTGGTGGCTTGCTAGGATTTTTCATGTGTATCAGTGCTTAAACTTAGGCTTCTGAGTCTCCAGTAAGGCATTGAAATAAGTGTCCTGATACGCTGCTCAGTCCCCTGGCTTGTGTGGGTGTTTTAGTTTGTAGTTGGGGCTAGGTTTATCCTGGGATTAGTTCTCAAAAGCTGCAGATAGGCACCCAGGGGGATTTGCAGAAAGCATTCCAGCAGGTTAGTGGCCCACGCCTTCGGAAAAGCTTTGAAAAGCTGCACCTTCAGCCACCTGCTGCCTTTGTAAGCCAGGCTCCTGTTGCTGAGAGCTGTCTAACACTTGCCCTTTCGGTCAGACTGCAAAGGGAAATTATAGTCCAGGCTTTGTAATGTCGCTGTCAAAGTGGCAGGTTTTGAAAGTGACCCCTGCAAACTCCCAACTGCAAAGTTTTGGGCAGGAAATGGGTCTTTATCCTCCTTGCATACTAGGGGCAGACTTTCCCACAGCTGAGATCGAGCTTGGCGGGAGGTTGTAATTCTTGGGAGGCTGCTGGTATGCTGCAAGCTTTGTGCTGAGTGTATGGGAAGCGGAGTCCTTGGTCTCGGATGGGCAGCGCTGTACGTAAGGCACTTACCCTGCTACTTAGGTGTCTGGCAGAAGTCATCCTTGAGGACAGGCCCTTCAGCTGGAGGTCAGAGGGGAAGCTGGTGTGAGGTTTGAAAGAGACCGAGTGCAAGCTATATTGATTTTCCTCTTTTTCCCCTGCTTGGTTCGCTCTTCTTATTTTGTTTTTTTTCCTCAGCGCTCCGCTGAGAGGAATGCAAAATTCTCCAACTAATCTAATAAAGTCTAGCAAGTGCTATTAAGAGACAGAGCCAGATCTGCAAGCTCAGTGGGTGGTTAGCAAAGACCCCTAGTCGGGGTGGCTGTAAATACTAAGGTGAAAAGCCTGGAGAAGGTTAATGGAGAGGAAGAAGTAAAGGGAGAACCTTAGTGGGAGAAGGGGCCGAGCAGCGTGGTGTTCTGTCGCTTCGCCCTTCCTTGAACTCTGAAGTTGGAGTTGGGTTTCTTTTGATCTTCTCCCTGTTCGTAAATTATCCCCGAGCGGTTTGAAAACAGACCGTTCCCCTTTGTAGCATTTTGTTCCCCATCCAGTAGGGAAACTTTATTTTATGGCGGTGTTGCTTGGGAGAACTGTGCTATGAACTGGCTTGCTGTTGCCTTGTCACTTGGAAGACTGCAGAAGAAAGAGGGCGATAAAAAGGCAGAATGGCAGCCAGAAAGGGGAAAGAAGAGCTCTTGCGAATGCTGTTTGGAGCGAGGACTGTGGGAATGCAGGTGGAGAATAAAAGACAAAGCAGAACCAGTAATTTATGAGAGAGTAGCGCTGCTATGGTGCAGCAGCGCTACTGGAAATAACTTGATTTTGAAATAATTAACTAGAAATCCGTTGCCTTACAAGGTCTTTTTTTGTCTTTTTTTTCTTTCTTCCAAATTGCAGAGATTTTGATACAAATCAGGTAAGAGAGGCTTTTCTAAGCACGTGTCCATGTACGTGCCTGTGTGCCTCAGTGCGTTAAAGGAATGAATGAACAAATATGCTTGCTGGGCCTCAAGGGACATTTATTCAGAAATAGTAGGGAACAGGGGAGATATACTAGTTCCCAGGGGCAATGAGGAAAAGCTGTACAAGCTAAATAAAGGTGATACATATCCCAAAAGGGAAGGGAGGGAGGGAAGCAATCGTAGCAATTGCCTTGCTCTTGTGACGGAGCACTGCAGCAAGCCTCCAGAAGCTGCATCCTGATGTAGGCTGAGCTGTAAGCAGAGAGTGAATTACTTCACATACATGCTGAGTACCTCTTCAGCGGTGAGCAAATCCTGCAGGCAAAAACAGCAAAACCCACTGAGGTAGTTTCCATTTGGGAAACTTCTTTAAGTAGCAAACTGTGGTGACAAAGCCGAAAGGATTAAATGGGTTTGTTTTTCAAAGATCTTGTGCTCGCACAGCTCGTGAGTGTGATCGAGTAATGGATCTGTAGCAGGGAGAAGCGCATTTCCAACAGATAAAACTGAATGCTGAGTCTTCTCCAAATCCGAGGTAGCAGGTTACTTAATGTAAAGTTGGAAGCAGGGGGAGGAGAGCCCAGAAAACGTGCTGTCCTCTGCAGGGAAGAGACTTGAGTTTGTATAGTTGATGCCTGAATAAACCTGATCTTGTGGTAGGAATACTGAGCTTTGCAAGTGAGACGGCTCTGGGGGCTGATCTTAGATAAAGCATCTGATACTATTTTTCTTGAAACCTTACCTGGAAAAACAAGCTCAAGCTAAGCTGAATATTTGCATATTGTTCTTTGGAACTCACGTTGGAGCTGGTCACTGGGGACAGCAGTGTGGCACCAGCAGGGGACTGTTGGGTGCCAGCTTACTCTGTGTTTTAGTAATCTGGCCAAAGGGGTTGATGGTGCATGCAATCTACCTGGAGACTATTGAAACTGGAATTTAATAAATGCAGAGGGCTGAAACATGAGTTAGAAATGGCTTCAGCCTTGAGGAAGTGCCTGGAAACACAGACACATAGCAAGTAAAGGAGACCTAGTAGTTCTGGCACACTGGAAAAGTCCTAGCCATGGACCAGGGCTCTGTGCTAGCCGCTGTGTCAGCACAAAACCAAGACAGGTCTCTGTCAAAACAGGACAGGAGCTGATTAATGTGCACGGGCTGAGAAAGTAAAATCAGCCAGACTGTGGAAGCGGCCACGCATTGACCATCCCAGCATTATCGTTTTTCATTTAATGTAGTTGATGGGAAGCTTTGCTGAGGAATTTTGGTGTGTATAAGGCAACTGTGGCTGGGGGGGAGGTGTGGAGGGAGGGCCTGCCTCTTTCTCGTGTGGGTGATGGAAGGCAGCGCTGTGGGCAGGCAGCAATTAGACTCCAAGCAGAGGGGGAAGAACTCCTCACTCCAAGGCATGATTACAGGGTAGGGGAATTAATCTAGAAGGCAAGCGGTGTTGTCAGCAGGAGAGGCCCTGAAGGATGCCTGTGTCTATCTGCTGAAGCTGCGGATCACGGATTTTTACCTGTGCATCTGTCTGTACCCTTTGCCTGGCTTCACTGTCCTACGTTTTGGAATGGGACACTAGGTTGCACTTTGCTCTCCGCTGAGCAGTGGTAAACTGGCAAGAAGCCTGAAGCATGAGGGCAACGGTGCTGGAAGGGCTGGCTGTGATGGGGAAGCTGGGGGGGAGAAAGAAAGAATAAAACTGTTAGTCCAGGCTGTGCTGGTATGTAATGTCAGAAAGCAACCTGTAGCTTGTCCTGGTGTCTGCCATCTGCTTCAGAGGGACCTGTGAAGACAAGGAGCAAGCACGGCCCTAGATGTGCATCTGTCTGTGCCTGTGACCTCCTGACAGGGTCTGTGGGGTCTCTTAAGTTGTGGATCGTTGGGATGGGAGGGGGACAGTTGATGTGTGGTGCAGGGAGTTCCTCTGGTGCTGCTGCTGTGCTCCAGCCTGTAGGATGCTTGGGACAGGAACTGTCTAACTGTTAATTTTCTGAATAGTTTGGGACATGGAGTAAGGCATGAGGCTGAGCAAAGAGAAACTAGATAGACACTGGGATGCTTCCTGCTACAGCAGGATGTGTTGGGGTTTGTTTGGGCTGGGGGTGCTTCCCTGTAGCTAGGTGAAACAGCCCTGTACAGCCCAGGGTGAACGTGGAGAGTATCTGTGCCTGCTGTGGCAGTCGTGTTACTCATCCCTGCTTCTTTGTCAGTCAGCTAATACAAAGTCTATTTAAATAGGGGCCCAGGTGCAAATGAGCCTTCAGTCTGCGTTTTCACATGCAGCTGGGGAAGGAGGGCCTCATCTTTGCGGTTCTTTTAAAGCCAAAATGCAAGTAGTACTGCATGGTGTGATCCAGCATTAGCCAGGGAGGAGCAAAATGTCTTCGTGTCTCTGCTCATTCAGGATCTTCTGCGGTTCCCATGGGGATCTCGGTGGGAGAAGACAGGCATTGGGTGACAACAGAGTTCTGGGGGTGTGGGGCCAGGGCTTTGAGCTTATTGTGCAAGAGCTGGCCTGGGCCCCTCGCTTAGGTCTGTTAGGTCCCTGCCTTTACACGCACATTTTTTTCCCCAGGCGTTTCTGTGGTAGGAGGCACAGCCTGCAGGGTGACAAAGGAGATGGCGTTGGAGTGCTTAAGCTCTTAGCTGGCAAGAAGCCATCCCGATCTTGGCGTGTGCTAGGGGGCAACGGGATGGAAAAGTTGGGGAGGAAAAGCAGCTGTCTTCTGGCACTGCAGTTCTTGTTGTGCCCACGAGATGGGGGAAGCTGCTCACTAGATAGGCAATCGGAAGGGGGGGCTCGCCTGTCCCCTCCAGGCCTGGGTGACCTCTGCCTGTGACCACTTCTGAGAGGGAATAAGGAAGGGGGTTTGTTTGGGCAAGGAGTGGGGTGCAGGTGGGAGGCTGAGCTCTACAGGCAGCTGTGTTCTGACAAGGGGTGATATAAGAATATGCTGTGAGTTTCCATGACCACAGGGTCTTCAGGTCATACTGCCCCGGCTTACCAATGAAACTGTTCTTCCTGCTGCCAGAAGAAGTTCCTGTCTCTGGTGCATGAACCAGGGCAGGCTTTGGCACTATCTCCGAGTGCCAGAAGAGCTTAAAAGTCTTATTCACCTGCCCTGGCTCTTAGAGAGGGCTGGCACCAGGCAGTTGAAACTGTGTTGTTCCTGTTCTGTTTCATTAGTAAGTTTCAAACAAGTGTGTTGAAAAAGACAGGCAATCTTCTTTGGAGATGCAGTTAAACTTGACTTGAGTTCCAGCTGGCCTGGTCTCTGGCTTTAAACACTGGACCTTGCTCCCACAGCAGAGTAAGAATAAACAACTTGCTTGTGGTGTCTAGTTAAAATTAAGCTTCAGATCTCTGCATTTCTTGTATTTAGCTAAGACAGCTCCATCAGATCACCCTCACCTGCCTCCATCGCTGTTTCTCAAGACCCCCTTCTACCATACTTCCCAGAGCAGATGTGTCTGGTTGTGGGAGTGGAAGGGCAAACTAGATGCATTACTCTTCCTTTTGCTTTTGTCTGGCTCTCATTTCCTAGAGGACCAGATACTGTCCCCTGTCTTGGGACTAGTACATAATTTTGGATGCTAACTCAACAATAACAGCCCCACTGTCTGGGAGGGCACTTGGTTGTTTGGTTGACAGTGGAGGTTTGTGCTTGTTGGCTAATGATGACTGAGAGGGAGCCTTGGAAACCATTAACTGTAACCCTGAAACATGACTGGAGGGTGGCAGTTTCCTCCTGGAGGAAGCACATGTCAACAGGGGCAGTGCCTCGGGAGTAATTAGCTGCCCAAAAAGGATATAGACAGTACGCCATGCTTGTAGGGGGACTGTGCCATAGCTATCAATAGTCCATAGGTGTGTATGTGTGCTTGTCACTAATGTGGGTATAAATGTGACGCGGCATTGCTGGTAAGCACTTGTCCCGAGGTGAGAAATGCCAGATTTGAGATTTGGCTGCACCTAGGCTGCCTCTCTGACCCTGTTTTTTTTTTTCTCTCCCCACCACCGCAGGCTCGGGCCCAAGCGGAGGCCCTCCATATTGGGGATGTACACTTTTCTGTCAAGCCTGGTTCTAGCACCTCCTCTCCCAAGCTCCACTCCAGTGCCGCAGTGCACCGGCTCAAGAAGGACATCCGGCGATGCCACCGCATGTCCCGGCGCCCCCTGCCTCGTCCAGACCCCCAGAACGGCGGGAGCGTGGGTGGTGGGGCTGGCATCCGTCCTCCCGTCTCGCCCTTCTCGGAGACCGTCCGCATCATCAACCGTAAGGTGAAACCCCGTGAGCCCAAGCGCAGCCGCATCATCCTCAACCTCAAAGTCATTGACAAAGGTGGGAAGCCAGCCAATGGGTCTGGGGGCCTGGCTCGGCCCAAGATCCCATCCCGAAACCGCGTCATCGGAAAGAGCAAGAAGTTCAGCGAAAGCGTCCTCCGCACCCAGATCCGCCACATGAAGTTCGGCTCCTTTTCGCTCTACAATAAGCCGTCCACTGCACCTGCCCCCTCTCTGGAGGGCAAAGGGGAGGCCGAAGGCTCCCAGGCAGCCTCCTGTGGGCTCATTATGGGCTCCACACCTTATGATGCCCCCAGCTCCAGCTCCTCTGGCTGCCCATCGCCAGCCCCCCACTCCTCGTCTGACCCAGATGATTCCCCTCCGAAGCTGCTTCCTGAGACCCTCAGCCCAGCCATCCCCGACTGGCGCGAGTCAGAGGTCCTCGACCTCTCAATCCCACCCGAGTCAGCTGCCACCAGCAAGCGTTCTCCCCCTGGAGGGTGCAGTGGGGGGCAGACACCCTCCTTGTCCCTCTCTTCTTCTGACCCGGAGCAGGAAGCTGGCGACTGGCGTCCCGAGATGTCCCCTTGCTCTAATGTGGTGGTCACAGATGTCACCAGCAACCTCCTCACCGTCACCATCAAGGAGTTCTGCAACGCAGAAGATTTTGAGAAGGTGGCAGCGGGCAGCGGCGGTGGAGGCGGCAGCAAGTGAGCAGCCAGGTCCCCCCCGCTCCAGGGGCGTGGGGGGAGCTCTACCTGCGAGAAGTCGTGGTGCGAATGGCTGTCCTTAGTTCTCTCCTTCTCCCCTTGGCTGTCCCTCTGTCCTCACTGCCACCCTTCCTTCTCCTTTCCTCCTGCCCACTCCCCCTTGCCTGGAGGCTGGAGCCTGTCAGTGGGGGGGAGCGGGGGCACCCACCGTTCCTGGGTGTCGCTGCCGCTGGGAGGAGAGGCAGGGAGGGTCGTGGTGGGGCTTGGGGAGTGGTTGTTTGTCCTTGAATGTGGTGTTGTCCAACGGGCCGTGGAGCCTTTGGGGATGAGGGAATGGGTGAGCGTGTGTCTGTGTGCCTGTGGGGGTGATGGGGAAGGTACTCTTCCCCTTCCTTCCCCTACCATCTTTGGCAAAAACTGAAAAGGAGCTCCAGACCCTCGAGGGGAGGATGTAAAAGGATTGGAGCCCTTGCCCACTCTCCCCAAGCCTTCTCCCACAATGTGCATGCAGTCTCTTCCATTCCTATGTTTCCCCCTTGCCATGACTCCGATCCTGCCATCCTTCCTGTTCTTGGCCTGCGGCCTGGATCTGTGGATGTCTGTGCTGTCCTCGTGGCAGTGGCTGATCCAGATGCCCACAGAGCAAAGGGAAGAGGGGCAGGTGAAGCGTCATGCCTGGAAGGTGCTTGAGACAAAGCTGGGGTGGTTTGGGGGTGCCCCATGCAGCATATGCCCCATATTGGCTTCCCCTTTCCTTTGGCTATTGGTGCTACCTTGGCAGTTGTATGGGTGCTTTCAGGTGGCCTGGTCCCTCCTCTTCTCCTGCCTCTTCCAACTTGCTCAGCTTTGCAGGGAGAAGGGAAGAAAAGGGGAGTCTGCTTCTGGCCCAGACCTTCCTCCTGGTGTTCATCACTTGCACTTGCCTGGGGGGAGAGGGCATGAAATGCCCTTCCCCGGCCTTTCTGTGGTGGAAGTGGGAGTGGGCCGTGCATCCATCCTTCAGTTTGGGGGAAGATACGCCAACAGCATGATGCTGTGTCAGCTGGATGAGACTGATCTCCCACCTTGTGCGTAAGCTTCCCCCAACCCTTTTTGCTTCCCCCTGCTCCCTCAGAAGGAGGGAGGGATGGATGCTAAGGCAGGTCGTTTGCTCTTCCTACTTGCTTTCGCCTCTCTTGCTCTCCTTTCCCCGTGGTGGATGGCCTGGAAGAGGGTGCCCCTCTGTCTTTTCAGCATCTGAAACAGCCCTTACAACTGTCAACCAAAGGTGCTAATAAGAAGTAACTGTCTCTCTCACATCATATGCATGTGCGCTCGATCTCTTCCCCCAGAGCTCCTGTGAGCTGATCTAGAAGTTCCTTCTCTTTGCCCCTAGCCAGTAGGAGCGAGCAAGACCACAGCTTGCTGTTCTTTACCCACAGCTCCTTCTTTCCCTGACCACCCTTGTTCACATCCAAAATAAGCTCTCTCCTTTGCTTGATGTTTCTGGCTTGCTCCATTTCTGTGTGGGTCCTAAGCTTCATGGGGAGATGCTGTTCCTTTGCTCTTCCTTCTCCCCCTACTCACACAGGACTCAGCCTGTAGGGGCAAGGAAAAGAGGTGCTGATCAAACTGTGGGAGGGCCTCACCCTCTCAGCCCTGTCCCTGGTATTTGGGATAGGGCAGAGGGGTGTTACTTCTACATAACATGCTGCAGAGGTGAAAAAGGGTGGAAAAAATTCCCTGCGCCAGGGCTCACCTACTTAGAAACCTGCCCTGGGTGGGTGAACATGAGTGGAATTGGCCCCTCTGGTGCTTCTGCATGAGGATGCTTGGGAGCTGCCAGCTCCGAGGAGTGCTCTCATGTGGAGTAGTGATTTTGTGGTTGCAGTGGTCTGAGGGTAGAAGGGAGGCAGTTTGTGGGAGAGAGGTAATATTTGTCTGCCCAAGGGGTGCCATGGGGGCGGTAGACCAGCTTCTGACCTTAATTAGGGCTTCTGTGCCCAGAGCTTGTCTCTTCCCCACCTCCAGCGCCTGGGTTGGTGTAATAAAATCTTGCTGCCCTCCCCACAAGCCTTGCCTCGCAGCGGGTGGCATTCAAAAGCCTTGGGCACAGTGAATTCACACCAGTTGCGGTTGGGTGTCTGCGCAGACAGTCTGAGGGGGATTCCAGGTGCTGTTAGCACCACCCTTTGCACACCTCTTTCTTTTTCTTTCCTTGGTTAAAGAGCTTAGTGGACTCTTTTGGGATGCGGCTGCACTCGCAGCTGAAGCTAGGGGCAGGGAGAAAGAGACTTCCCCGATCCATTCACCAAACTAAGGCTTCCTATAACTTGTTGGACTTGTGTGCGTGTCTGTATTAATACCTGCCTGTATTTTTTGTGTCTCTCTTTTTTTTTTTTCATCTTTCCTGTGCCTGGCACACCCGGGGATCCCTTATTTTAGCATAGCCTATCCATTTGACTGCAGCTTCAAAAGATGAGCAGTTTGTAGGCATAGGGAAAAGCTCTTTCTTAGGGAAATAGCGAGGAGATTCTTCTCTTCCCCCCCCCTCCCCCCCTTCTCAACAAGAACTATTCTGCAGCTGCAAGATAAGAGGAGCTTCTTTGCGGGGTGGATGCAAACTGGCCAGTCACTTTAGGTTGTTAAGTTACTGTTTGGTGTGTATGTGGTGATGTGTTTTGTTTCGTGATATTGAGGTTCTGAAAAAAAAAAAAATTGAAGCGTTTAAGTGGGAGATAAAAGGGAACTTTAATAGGAAACTCTTGATGTGCTTTGGCCAAGATGTGTTGGCTTGGCAGAATTCTTTTCCCCAGTGTCTCTTGTATGGTGTTCTTTGGGGGCAGGGGACAGGAATTGTTTATTTGAAGGGGTTTTGCCTTTCTCCAGAGTGACAAGCAAGGGGACTGTCTGTGAAGAGCAAAACAGTGGGTCGTTGTAGGGATACTCCGTGAGGACCTTCTTCCTGTGGTGAGGAGATGAGGGGACTTGTTGCCGCAGAGGAACTCGTGCAGTAGATCCTCTTTGTGGAGGAAGAAAGGAGTATGATCCGGCTTGCAGACACAGCTCAACTGCTTGTGTGACAAATCTCTCCCTGGGTGGGTCACCAGGTGGGAATCAAACCCTGAACCTCTGGATCCGAAATGAGGATCCCATGCTGTTTTGAGTTAGAGGTTTGCTAACTTGAATGCAGCAGCAGCCTCAAGTTCCCTCAGGTGGATGGGCCACTTGAGGCTGACTAACCTACCTTCGTATTCACGTGGGTTACACTCCTCCTTCTGAATTTTTGCCCTTGCTCCTTAATGGAGATGGGAAAGAAGATCCATCCATGCCCTTTAAAAAGGGCATGGGATTGAGGGAGGAGTTTATTTGAAAGTATCCCCTTCCCTTCCCCGTAACTCCTAGAAAAAAGAAAAACAACAGGGAAATATTCTCTGTGTCTGTGCCATGTTTGTTCTCTTGTTGTCGTGTTTTTAGAGGAGATTTTATGATGGAGTGGAAAAAGTGAAATGATTAGTTTTGCATAAAAAAAAGAAAAGCTTAAAAAAAATTTCTACAGGGAGAGAGCGAGAGAGAGAGAGTTTAAAAATGAATAATAAATGCAGTGATTGCACAAACTGTAGTGGTATTAGATGGTCCTTAGAGAAAAGAGTATTTTGTAGTATCGAAGCATGTGTGTCTGGGATGGTGTTTGGCTTGCTTGAACTGGAGGGAAAGGCATTCTGGGACTAAGCAGCGACCTCTGAGCTGAAAAGGCAAGTTGCGTGTTGGAGGAACCCTGTCTACAAACCCTTCCCGTCCTTGCCTCCCAAGTGTTGGAGTGAGTTCCCTTCCCTCCCATACCTCTCCTGTGAGCTAAGGTGGAGTCTCCAAGTGGTTTTTCCGGCTGAGCGGCCCTCAGAAATGGCTGGTCGCGTTCTACCAGAGTGTGGATCGGGCCACCAACATGGAAACAGTTGACTTTCTTTGCATGCACAGCAAGCTGCTAAGATTTGGGGTTGGCATGTACCTTTCCTGCCAAGTCACTGTCTCTTCTCTTGTCCCTCCCCCCATATCCAAGCAGGATTAAACACGGTGGGCTTATATCCCAGGAAGCAGATACACCTCCCCTCCTTAGGGTCTCTTAGCTTCTTCCAGCGTCAGGTGGGGAGTGGCGTTTTTCCATATAGGATTCACCACATCAGGACAGAGAACCGAGTCCCATCTGTATGTAGTCCGGCGTCCCATCTCCCAACAGTGGCCAGATCTTCAGAGACAGATGAGAGAGCTGCCTTGTGTGCTCTGAAGTTGTTGCCGAGTGAGGCATACCCTCTTTTTGAGCAAATGCTGGAGGTTTTGGGGTGAGGAGAGGAGCACCCTGATGGGACTCTGCTGGAGTAGGGCTGCTGCCTTCCACTCCAGTTTCCTGCAGGGTGGCGGGGAAGAGTTGCCTGAACATTTCTTCAAAGTGAGGAGGCAGCTTTTGCGTGCTGGTTTCCCCATCCAAGATGTCTCTGCTTGGGCATTCATCTGGCGCGTGGGAGTGACTGCAGGGAAGAGGGGAAGCCACCAGATGTTGGTGTCTGAACAGAAGGTGGCAGGCAGGGGACGCTAGGACAGCTTTTCTTGTCTGGACTTTTCTGGTGCCCTTGGCTTTGCAGCGGCAGGTGACAGATGTCACCTCCCATAGCCTGGGCTGCTCTTGGGAACTTCTTTTCCCCTCTGCCCACCGAGCTCTGTCAGTGCTTCCCACGGCCTTCAGCTTGGAGCGGCAGCCTCCTGTCTCGTGCTCTCTTTTCTCCTCGCTGAGCAGAGCGGGACTGGGGAGGCGTGAAGCTAAATGAGATGCAAGCTCCTTTTGGGATGGAAAACAGAGAAACAGTGTGGTGAGCAGGCCCAGCTGTGGTGAGCCACTGCTTAATTTCTGTTTTCAAAAGAGAAAGGGAGCATTTCTCTGCGTCTCCCCTTAT
>KZ505643.1:2121291-2150592 GCA_002844005.1 Limosa lapponica baueri
AATGTGATTAATATTACCTGGCATCTTTCAATCTTTTTTGCTGGCTCCGGTGTCCAAAAAACGTCGAGCGAGCCTCCCCCGCACCCGCTGCCCACTCCCCTGCTGCCTGCGCGGCAGCAGATGGGAAGCCGGGCGCCTGCTGAACAGCCGGGGAGAAGGCGCTTCCCCCCACTCTCCCCTCCCCAAAGGTCACCGGTAGATAACAGCTGCACAGCTAGCATTAATAATTTCGCAAATAATTTGATTTGGGAGAAAGATGCTCAAGCGACAGCTCGGGGATGCGGAGGAGGGTTAGGGGGATGCAGCCCAGCTCGGCACCAGGGGACGTCACCCAGCATGTCCCACCTGTGGAGGGTGGCATCCAGTCTCATGTCCAGCCACGGCCTGGCTGCAAAGATGGGGACCGTGTCTGCTCCTGGGATGATGAGGTGGCCCCTAGACTCTGCCAGATGAGGGTACCATCTGCATCCCTTGCCATGAGGAACACGGGGCTGGCAGTGGTTTGGCCAGTTATATGGGTGCAGCTGTCGATGCCCAGTCTGGAGGGACCAGGGGGTGCTGAAGAGAGAGGGGTGGACGGGGAAAAGCTCAGGAAGGGGAAAGGAATTGAGCAAAAGGGGAGAAACAGCGTGTATGTGCTCGCGTGGAGGGGAGCATCAGGAGGAGACGCTCCAAAGCCAGAGAAATGAAAAAGCCGTAGGGGAAAAAAAAGTTACAGAGGGAAGAAAATAGCAGCAGGGAGACAAGCAGGAGGAAGGAGGAGGAAAAAAAAGCACTCAGTCACTACTGAATAATGTAGGGCAGGCTATCGGGGGCTAGCGAGAGTGACAAAAGCTCCCAGCCTTTTCTTTTTTCGTCATTAACAGATGGAGCCGTGCATGAAAGCAGGGACGTAGGCTCCAAACCCGCAGCTCGAGCAATCAAAGCGTGCGGCAGACAGGAGCGCGCCAGCCCCCGCCACAGCCAGGCAGCCTGAAGGGATGAGAAAAGCTCTTGGAGCCCATGGGAGGCGAAGGAGACCCCCATCCCACCTGTGTTGCCCCCCACCAACACAGCCGGCTCTGCTTGGATATAAGCACGGGCAGCCCCGGGTGGGAATTATCCCTGCCAGGAGGATAGGAATTAACCTTTCCACTTGCCTTTCCTTCCCTCATGCCAGCCTTCCCCTGCTTCTCAGTTGGCTGCACTGGTGGGTCACCAAGACCCCTCCCTCCCCCCCCAAAAAAAGGACTAAAGCCCCCTTCCCATCAGCTAATCTCTCCCTGCTTTACAGAGACCAAAGGTAGGATGCTCTTTGACGTTGCTTTTCCTTTCCCAGAGAGGTTTTGCTCTCCAAGAGCACCCCCGGTGCCACTAGAGCAAACCGACAATGAGAGCTGCCATTTGGTCAGGGCTGGCAGATGTCCCCTGCACAACCTCTCTTTTCTCGCTTGGTTTTGGATCTCTGCGTTGTTTTTCCTTGCAAAACCTGTGGGTTCGTCCCGACAGACCCCACTGGAGGCTTTTCCAGATCTTGGGGCATCGTAACCACCCTCTTATTTGCAGCCTGAGTGTGTTCATGCCCGGTCTGGGGCTGTTTGTGCTCATGCCAATATCATCTTCTCACCCCTCTCTCCCTGCTACCTTCTCCCTGTTCCCATCTGCCAAATTCGCATCCTGCCTGGCCAAACCCGGCTTTCCTCCGGCCTTTCCCTCCCTACCATTGTTCATGATGGATAGCCAAGATTGGGGGTGACATCCCCCCCTCCTTGCATCTTTGTGTGCCTAATCATCAAGTCCTGTCCATCCTGAAAAAGCGGAATATAGAGAAGAAGAAAAAGCTGGAAGCCACAACCACAGATGAGTGTGGTGACCTCCTTCGGGCAATCTCCAAGGCTGGGGGGATGCTGCCCAGGTCAGCAGGCATGGCATCACCCCATGTCCCACCAGCACAAGCTATACGAATGTCCAGGGCTGAAGCAGCCATGCAGACCCCTCTCGGTGCTGGAGCAGCCATGGTGGCCCCTGCTTTGGCCTCTGCTAGACTAAAAGTCACCACAGCCACTCCAGCACTTTCAAGAAGTTCTGGCAGTGTGGAGAAAGAGGTCACTATCTTCCCAAGCCCATGGCAGAGTACCTAATGTCCCAAGGGCATGGGGAAGGGAGGGGGCTGCTATTTATGGAAAAACACCAGCAGAATGGCGAAGGACCACCTTCTTCCTTCCAGCGGGGATGGGGTCTCCCAGCGAGGTGGGATCTGGGGTCTTTGCAGGGTGTAGTAGTGGTTGGGAGCATCTTTGCCAGGCACCAGGTTTTGGATCAGCCAAGGGAAGAATTTTGGTCTGGGTTTTTACACTGGTGGGACAAGATGTACTCGATATCCTCAAGCGATGGGTCATGTCTTGAGGACTGGAGGATCTACCACTGGCCCCACTTCTCTGTGGCATCCCGATAGCCCGGGAGAGGCTGGCTTACACTTACAAAGAGCTACCTGCCCGACCTGGCACGCGTGCAAGCACCCCCGCACTCCGGCTGAGCCGGGCTAAGAGGATTACAGCCCCATTATGTGATGTTGATGTGCTGGCCATGGTGAAGCAGCCTCACGTGCGGTGGGGAAGGAGAGCTCCAAGCTCCTTCCTGTGTCGTCCCCTCCTCGTGGGAGGCTGCCCATGGGAGCAGAGCCAAGGGATGATCCAAGTGCCCCTGCATCCTGTCTTTGCTCTCTCTCTCTCTGAAACAGCAGAAAGTAATTAAGAGCAGCCAAGCTTCATTTCGCAGTAACGAACTCAATGGGGGCTCTGAGAAGGGAGGTACAAAGTCAGCTGGAGGCTCTTGGAGAAGACCTTGCTGCGGATGTGAGGTTGTGGTCCCAGCACTCCCCATGGTGGTGCAGGCTGGGCATGTCCTTATTTAACCTCTCACAGTGACACCGTGCTGAATTTTCTCTTTTCTCCCTCCTTACCTCCCCCATCGTGGCTGCCGCCGAGTGCAGCAGGAACTGCCAGCCCGCACCAACGGCTCGTCACCCACTGCCCCAGCGCTCGCCCGTGATGCTCTCCACACCAAGATGGAGCAGCTGGAGGAGCAGCTCCTCTCCAAGATCCTGACCCTGCAGAAGGAGCGCCAGGCCGCCAACACCGACCGCAGCCAGCAGCAGCACAACATCGAGAAGGAGCTGAACTCCCTCCAGAACCGGGTGACAGAGCTTGAGCATGGTGAGTCCTGCCCGACAGGGATGGAAGTGGCACGGTGGGGTCCTGGGACAAGCCATCCTCATCCCAATGGTGGGTTCTGATCCTCCTCTCTCCTCCCCATCCTTGACACATAGGACCACCAGGCTACAGCCCTCCCGATGCTTTCAAGGTGACCATCCCGGTGCAGAACAACTACATGTATGCCCGCATGAAGAAGAGCCTGCCGGAGCTCTACGCCTTCACCATCTGCATGTGGCTGAAGTCCAAGGCCCTGGCAGGGCTTGGCACCCCTTTCTCCTACTCTGTCCCAAGCCAATCCAACGAGATTGTGCTGCTGGAGTGGGGCACCAACCCCCTGGAACTGCTCATCAATGATAAGGTCAGTCCAGCTGGAAGGGTGATGGAAGGGAAGCCCCTGCCCTCATCTCCCTTGCTTCAGCCCTCCTGGGAAATGATGCTCCTGCGGGTACTGGGGTGGGGGAGCTGGGAGGAAGGGGTCTGGGGCGGAGGGGGGCAGGTAGGAGGATGAAGAGGATGGGGAGGGTGGCTCACCAGGGTGGGTTTTGGGAAGGAGAAGCAGCGTATCCAGATGTTTGTAGAATTTTGGGTGCCACCATCATGCAGGTATACTGCTTGCTCTGCAAGGGGCTGGAGGGACACCAGGGTCCCCCGGCAGTCCTACTGAGCACCAGGCTCTTGCTCTTCTCGCGAAGGTTGCCCAGCTGCCGCTGAGCCTGAAGGACAAGGCCTGGCACCATGTCTGCGTGGCATGGACCACCCGGGATGGCAAGTGGTCGGCATACCAGGATGGTGAGCAGCGGGGTGCTGGTGAGAACCTGGCCTCCTGGCACGCCATCAAGCCCCAGGGCGTCATCATCCTGGGCCAGGAGCAGGTATGTGCCAGCCTGCTACCAATCCCTTTGTCCCCCATTTGCTCCTTGCCTTGTCTTCTTGCATCTCCCCCCAACATCCATCCCCTCCCCTCCTTGCCATCGGGCATCTTGTTCTGCTTCCACCCAAACTTCTCCCTCCACCCCCTGCCCACTGGATGTGTGTCCCTTCTCCCGTCCCCATCCCTGTCCCATTACCTCTCACGCTCTTTCCCAGGACACGCTGGGCGGCCGCTTTGACGCCACACAGGCCTTCGTGGGGGAGCTGGCGCAGTTCAACGTGTGGGACCACATGCTGGCACCAGCGGAGATCCTGGGCTTGGCCAACTGCACCTCCCACCTTCAAGGCAACGTGATCCAGTGGGACGACCAGGCGGTGGAGGTCTTTGGGGGCGCCAGCAAGGCAGGCTTTGCCGCCTGCGAGGAAGGGAGGAAGGCATGAGCAGCCCCTTGCCCCCTCCCCAATGCCAAGGAGCCCGGCAGCAGCCCCGAAGCAGGAAGCCCCTTTCTCCCCTCCCAGACCACTGATCCTCACCGGGGCGGTGCTCAAGCCCTCCACGCTGGCATCCCGGGAAGTCGGGGGGCCCTGGCAGCCTCCCTCTTGCCCCCATGCCAGCGGCGTGGCTTGTGCCCCCCCTCCTGGCACATCTGCCCCCGGGTCTCTCCTTGCCCTGGTTCTGTTTCAGGAGGATCTCACCATACCCACAGGTGTCTTCGGCACGGTGAGGGTCTCTGCCTTGTCAGCCCCAACGGGGAGTGGGAAGGTGACCTCTGTCCATCCCAAGTGTGGTCCGGCTTTGGTGGGATGGCAGCGTGTGGGCATCCTCTGAGTACACCCCCTTCCCTTATTTATTTCTAGAGCCCCATTACCTGGTTTTGTGAGCCCATAACTCCAAATGAGCCCGTAGCTCCAAATGAGCCCAAATGCTCGGCCAGGAGCATCTTCCCCTCCAGCCCCATCCCTTCTTCTCCTTCCACGCTGGTTTTTCAAGTGTGGCCCTGGGGAGGGAGCAATGTCAGGGGGTCAGTGGGGCAGTGCTCCCCGCCCTGCACCCCTTCCCCTGCCTCTGCTGCCTGTTTGAGCGGGGCTGTATGAGGGGAGTCCAGCTTTTAGGGCAGAGGGAAGCAAAGTGGGACTCCCCCAGTTGAAGGGGAGAGGGGACAGTTGGCCACTGAGGGAACGTGGGGAAAGCAGCAAAGCATCTCCCCCAGCCCTGGCCAAGGAGGGGGGAGCGCAACTCTGCTATCAAAGGGAATGAAAGCAAGAAACAAAAAAAAGAGACAGAGGATGGTGGTGGCCAGAGGAGTCCTGTCCTCCCTCCCCGGCCTTTTGGGCACTGAATGGGGTTGCTGCCCTCACCTCCACCTGGGTCCCCTGCTTTGTGCTGCTCCCAGCAAGGGACAGGGCTGCCACCGGCCTTGAAACTGGGGAGGGTGATGGGGTGGGCTGGTATTTTCCCCGTGGAGTGCCTGAGAATACGCTGTTTCCACGCCGCGTAGTCACCGACGTCTTGATACGTGAGAGTGTGTGTGTGTGTATCTGGAAGGGGTGGGAGGGTTATTTCAGGGGTCTCGTGGTTGCTCAATGCGGTGTCCAGCTTCCAGTGCTCCCCCCTGCCCCAAGTCCCACTTTATGCTTTTGGTGACGGCTGCCCCCCAGCCCCGGGGAGGTGAAGCAGGCAGAGGGGACAGACCTGCCACCCAGCATCACTTCCCCCAGGGTCCCCATCGGCGATGGGGAAGCTCAGCCCACCGGGGGGGACATGGTGGGGATGGGGTACAGCCCTCGTGCCAAGTGGGAAACACTGTGACCTTCGTGCACCCCGACGAGCTGCCCCCTCTTCCTCGCTCGCTCGCGCGCTTTCTCTAATGCACGTTTGTGAAAGGGGCCCCTGACGCGCGCCTGTGTTGGGACATTTCTTTTGTAAAGCTGATCGTGGACAATAAACGTGACGTTTTCTGTTCAAGCCTCCCGTGGGACGTGAGGTCAGTGCAGGGATGGAGGGGACCAGCTGGCCTCAGCCAAGGTGTCCTTCACTGGGATGCTCAGGGTGGCATCCCTGGGGCCCGCAGCTGCATTACAGAAATATCATCGTGAGCATCTGAGTATCATTGCCTCAGGAGGGGGGAATCACAGTTTGGGCACCCCTCGTCTACTGTGTCATGGAGCAGCATGGCTGCTGCTGGGGGGAAGCACTGCTTTGCGGAGAAGGAACACCCTTCCCCATGACAGGGAAGCAGAAACCAGTGGGAAATCACAGCCTCCAGGTCAGACCATGATGGTGAGGAGCTCACCTGGGGTATACATCTAATTAAGTACTAGTAATGAGTTCCTGATCCAGCTAGTTATGAGCTGGTTTGCCCTCAGTGTGGCTCTTGGAGCTGCCTGTTCTAGAGAACAGGTGTGCATGATGCTTTTGCCCTTCAGTGGGTCCCATCTCTCCTAGGAAAGGCACAACCTCTCTGATATTTGGAGAAACCAGAGCATAAAACCAGAGGACCCAGTTTCCCCCAGGGCCCCGCCATTGCTGGCGTGCCAGTGGGGTCTCCTTGCTGAGCCAGAACCATCACTGTGAAGGTGGCGAGACACTGGAACAAGTTGCCCAGAGAAGCTGTGGATGCCTCATCCCTGAAAGTGTTCAAGGCCAGGCTGGATGGGGCTTTGAGCAACCTGGTCTGGTGGGAGGGGTCCCTGCCCATGGCAGGGGGGTTGGAAGTATATGATCTTTAAGATCCCTTGCAACCTAAACCATTCTATGATCACCCTTGGCTCCCACTTCTCCTCCTGGAGGGTATTTAATGCCATAAAACAAAGTCTGGGGCTCTTTCCTTTAGCCCGTCAGCACATCTCCTCAAAGTTAAAGGTTTTTTTCAAGAAAAAAATAACTCTGAGTACGTACTTTGGCTGGTGCATACACTCAAGGGCTTTGCTGAGCTGGAGGCTCACCCCCACATCACCAAGAGGAAGAGGTTTAACAGGTGACCTCTGCTTGCACACCCAAATAACAGCAGCATTATTAAGAAGGATGGCACCTTTTGGAGCAGGAAATGTCCAAAACCATTTCTGGGGTCACAAACTTAGGAGGAGGTGAAATATGGGGGGTGCTGGTCCAGAGGACCCTCCTAATTAAACTGCAGGAGCCCTGCTAGGGTGCTTTTGGGGCTGCTGGCCAAGGCAGAAGACGTGCAGGAGGATGAACAAGGATGGGAACAGCCTGGCCACTGGTGTAGGGTATTGGCATAAAACCTCTTCCTCTGGAGCCCAGAAGCCCAGCCCATGCCAAAATCTGTGTGAATTCCCCCTTGGAAAAGCAGAAACAAAGGGACACCAGGAGATGCTTGTGCAGGGACTTGGGTGCTGCCCTCGCCCTCCCCGCCAGACTATGCTGGTGCCATCCCAACCCCAGCTATGTCCCTGGGACACGTGGATCTGTCACTTCTGGGATGGGAGAAAGTGGGAAGCCTGGCAGCATAGATTCTGCAGGGTGACGTCCTCTTCCCCCAGAGGGTCACAGCCAGTTGGGCAGTCCTGGGGCACGGGGGGCAGGGAGCAGGAAAACTTGATATAATATATCCAGACATTTTAAAAGCTTACGGCAAATGCCTCCGTATAATGCTCTTCAGGAACCGAAGGCATTACGGGGAGATTAGAATCTGGTTGGGAGACGGAAAATCAAGAGTAGGAATAAATATTTGATTTCCATCCTGCCCTGGCTCTCTGCAGGAAGCGGCGGCTGTTTCTCACCCATCTGGGGAGCAGGAGATCAAGAAAGGACCATTTATTTTTGGTAAGCTGAGCCTTGCAAGAGCTGCAAACCTGCGACAGGGCTTAAAAGGTGGGGGAGACAACAAATCAATGGCGTTGCTGGCTGGAAGGAGTAATTACAATGACTTACACATATTGCTTTCTTCTAAATTAACCAAGAGCACTCAGGAGAAGCCCCGCTTCTCTCTAAGGGCAGCCGGATGGAAAACAACGCATCGCACACAGAAGAGATGAGGAACAGCAGAATTGCCCTTGGGGGGGGGTTAAAAAAGGAAATTTTTAACAATGGTGCAGAGAATTTTTTGTGGTTGGGGCAGGTGTCCTCAGGTGGGATGTTCTGCTGCGTCCAGATACCTAAGATGGGAGGAAAAAAAAAAGAAGAGGGGAAAAAATGGAGAAAAACCAAGATGCGGGCAGAGCAGAGCCAGGGGCACCGTTGAGCTACGGTGGTTCAGTGGGGGCTGGCACAAGAGAAGATGTCAGGGGACACAGATTGATGCAATGGATACCACCTGCCTGCTCTCCTCTATTGCCCCACCACGGGGTTGTTAACACGTTTCAAGGGGTGGAAAGGGACTGCCTTTTCCCTTCCTAATCCGTGAGACGTGCTGCCGCGGGGCTCCCCATGGGCCCAGGGCTTAGATGGACTCAAACAACCCCTGCCAAAAAGGGCATCGTCCTGCAGGGAACAAACAGGTCAAACAGGGCAATGGCAAACCTTCAGGCCCGACGGCTATTAGTTACAGGGTTTGAGAAGAAAACGCTGCAAATCCTGAACCCCTCAAGCCCTTGCCGAGCCTGCTGGAGGGCACCGCCAGCAGCGCAGGCTCTGCCTCCCTGGGGACATGGGCAGCCCTGGGACCCCCACCTCGGGGTGGGCTTCGGGAAGCTCCTCTGCTCCCCGACACCCACAGCCGCAGCTTAGGGCTCGCAGGTTGCCATTCTGCTGCATGTCAGCCTCCCAGGCCCCCCAAAACAGGTCAAGCCAGCCTGTACTTCATCCCCAGGGAGGTGACACTTCCGAACCGTTGCCCGCGCTGCCCTAGCAATGGGGGACTGCCTTAATTGCCTCCCCGCGCCTCTCCATCCTGCCGCGAGCCTCTTCCGCTCCCTCCCGGAGCCAGGCAGGCTCATTAAGACTCGTGCGGTGCTCGCACGGGGAACGTGCCGTGCTTCCAGAGCATCTGGCACAGGAACGGCCCCCGCACGGCTGCTGGCACTGCAGCAGCACCGTTACCAGAGGTAGCAGCTGAGGGATCACACATGGGGCTCTGCCTTGCCCATCAGACATGGGGATCCAGCTGTCCCCAAGCAGGTTCCTCTCTCCTCCAGAGCAGAGGGCTTGGCTCCTTTCAGCTGCCACCCGTTCCTGCACACCAGCATCCCCAACTCTGCCTTCCCTCAGCTCAATACAATGTGGTGGGACCCCGATACCAGTGAAATGCAGTTTCAGCATCCTCATGGGGCCTCCTGACCATCCTCCTGACTCCAGAGAGCCACAACCATCTTACCCATCTTATTCCAGCTGCAGCACAGACTTCAGCATGCCCCAAGTCCCCAGCCCAGGTCCTCCAGTACCACCCAAGGTGATGTGGAGCAGTACCCAGCACCTGGGCTGCAGCCGACAGGCAGGACAGCTATCTCCAACCCACCGCCTTACTGCAGAGAGGACATGGGGAACAGCTGGAGTTGTGTCCACAGGGACAATGGGGCACCCCAAAACTTGGCCAGAGAGAGTCTGTGGATCCCCTCTGCCTGACGAAGAGTCAGCCTGCTCTCCAGTCCCCCCTACCATCAGCGATGGAGTTGGCTAAAAGAAAGCATGGGGTGGTATATATAGATATATATTACATATACACATGTTTTGCAGTTTGCAGTTACATTTCTGTTTCTCAGCTAAGGACTACCACACATTTTAATGTCAGACAGCAAACAGCACTTCTTAGTTTTAAAGCATTTCACCGTGGCTGCCAAAGGCAAAGGGCTGAAAGAGTTTCCACCTGCGATTAATGGCGAATAAGAAAAGACCAGCCAGAGCAGAGTAACTATTGTGTTTCCTTACTGATCCAGAGGGGTGAATCGGACCCTTGCTCTGGATTTGCCTTCACCAACAGACGAGCTCCTCATCACTTGGTATGGAAACTAAAGACCAGGGGACGTGAAGCCAGCCACATATCTGCCTTTTGGGCTAACAGCTAAGGGACCCAGCAAGGCTTTGACCGGCTTGTGATGTTGTAGAGAGACAGCTTGCAGAAACCCTGCACTTGAGGGCCAAGAAATGAAGCTCCTGCATTCTGCTAAGCCAAGGCAAATGGGGACAGGCCAGCGGGATGCTCTCCTTCCTCAGGAGGCATCTCCACCTTGCAGCCCTGCTGTATCACCCACCACAATCGCTACAAACCACAGCGTTCCTAACTTTGAGCCCTCCGCAGTCTGGGGTTTGGCCATTTTTCCTTAGCTTTTCACCTAGGAGCCGCTGATGAATAATCCTTACGACCAGTCCCAGCATTTCCTGAGGGAAACGCTCCCTGGGGACACATTGATCAAAACCGAGGCACATTTAATTGAACCCAGAATCGCATACGCATGCGTGCTACCCCCTCCGCCCCCCACACACACAGGAACAGAGGCGTACGCACACAAACACACCAGCTCGCGCCGACTTGCTGCTTAGTAGCAAAAGTGGGTGAACTACACAGGGATTAAAGCATTAAAAAAACCAAAAACCACAGCAAGACTACGATGCTTGAAAGCGCTGCGTCCCCAGAGAGATTAGAGTAGCTGCCTGGAGATAGAGTAATGATGATGGAAAGACCTTCTTCCTCACAGAGGTTCTATTCCTAATTATCTCTCTTGAAAAAAGAAAAAAAAATAAAAAAATCTCCCAGCTTTTATCTGTCTCTTGACAATTTTAGCTCTCTGCCTCCCTTGTTGGAAGAGGCTGATGCTTGCCGAAAGGAGGAAGGAGAAGAAATTGGTGCAGGAGGTAGGAGCGGCAGGAGAATGAGGGGGACAGGGAGCAGCGCTTCATTCCTGTCACCAGCGGCAGCGAAGGCAAAGGGAAAGAAAAACGATCACTGCAGCATTGTCTTTCCAAGCCCAGAGACGGCTCCGCTGCCTCCACCACTGCTTTGTCAGGCAAATGACAACCTGATTCACTGCTACACCAGCGGAAGAGGCAACAAGATGTCCTCTCTACAGCTACAGAAGATTACGGTGAGGGAAGAGGACTTCTTCAAAAGCTGGCAGGGGCAGGAGAGTGCCCAGCCTGTTCCTCCCCCACTCTTTTCCTTCTCAGACAGCTAGAAAGCAATTATTCTTTCAGCAGATGGCCAGCAACGAGGTTTCAAATATACACCAGCCAGAAGACTGCACAGAAGATCTGGCCCTGGACAAGGATGGGCCCTGACGGAAACCCAGGCATCACACTCAGCACCTGGGGTTTTGCACAGGAGTCTTTCCCCTTGGTATTATCCTGGAGCTTGCTGCTTCTCCCACCTGTATCAATTTCATACAAATACAATCCTAGACCCCCAGGAAACTGCTTAAACCCTCGTTTAGAAGCAATCAGTGTTTGGCTAGATGGCAGAGACAACACAGGTTTCCTGGAGAGCTGAGAGACAAGGAAAACCTTGAAGCAAAGACGTTACAAATATGAAGACTGTGGAGGGGCAGGAGGGGGTCGATGGGCTCAGTAGGGATAGGGGTTAGTGTCATACAAGCTGCTTGCAAACTCATAACCCATCCCCACCCTCCCGCGGTCATTTTCTCCTTCCTTCCTTCAACAGGCAAATCTGAGTGGTTGCCCCTCCCATACAATAAAAACACATTAAAAAATGAATTGCCCCTGAATTGCCCCAAACTGCTTCCATATTTATTCTTGCTGTTTAAATCAAGAGGTCTCCAAGGGGGTCTTAAGTGAGAAAAAATATAAGGTCTCCAGATACCAGGCAGTTTGGCCGTGGATGTGGCTTCAGGCCAGGTGCTGCAGCCTGCCCAGCTGAAACCCACCCCAAAACCTTCAGATGGAAAGGGCGGGAAGGCCGAGAGCCTCCTGGAAGCCCCTTTTCCAAGTCCAGGCCAGAGGAGACACAGCTCCTCCTAGCTGCTGGGCAGACGGCCTCACTCCCCCAGCAGCTCCTGACCCAGCCCCGGAGCCGTCCCACGGAGGGGAAGCGCACAGGGCCGGGCCTGGCACTCGCGGGGGGCAGCTGCGGCTCCAGCGGCCACACAGGACCGGGGGCGCGGGCCTTTCCACACGGGCCAAGGCGGGGGTGTTTAACGAGGCCCACCGCGGTGCTGGCAGCCCCTCCCCAGCTCCGGGCGCTCCCCCCTCCCTCCCGTAAGGGGCACCGGGCCGCGGCCGCTGCCACCCCCACGGGGACATCGGGCCGGCGCCGGGGTCAGCGAAGGACGGGCGCCCCGCCGCGACCACCCCCAAGCCCCCGCGCGGTAGCCGGCAGGGCAGGCCGCCAATCAGACATGCCGGGCGGTGCTCTCACAGCCAATGGACGGCGAGGTAGGCGGGACTTCCTGCGCCGGTTGCTACGACAAGCACGGCTCTTCCTTAGCAACCGGCGTCGGGGCGGTGGTGCGGGCCGCGGCGGCGGCACAGGTGAGGCCGCGCCCCGAGCCCCCTCGTCCTGTCTTCCTGCTGTGTCTTGGGCTGTTTGCTGAGCCCTTTCCTCCGCTCCCTTCCCCTCCTGCGGCGCTGAAGGCGGTGGGCTGGCGTGAGGGGGCCGCTTCGGGTGTGCGGCCTGCTCGGACCGGGTTCCGCTACTGCCTCGCATCCCTTTTTGGTGCCGCGCTGGGGGCGGAGGAGGCTCCTCCATGCCTTGCCCCTCCGCCCCGGTGGCTCCTCCTGTCGCCGGGGCTGTGGTGTGCTTTTGTGGACCCACGGCTGGCGAGCTGCCCCCAGGATGCCTCCCTGCCCTGTCTTTTAACAGACACAGCTGTCCGTCGGCGGTTCCTCGCCGGGGAAACTGCCGCCGGCCCATGGGGCAGCCCCCGGCCGCCTGCCTCGGTCTGTGGCCCCAGGCAGGCCTCGAGAAGAAGCTGGGTATTGAAGTGGCTCCCGAGGTTTGCTTTGCTGCAGGAGGCTGGTGCCAGCCAGGTGACAGTTCTGTCCTGTGGAGGTTGTGGTGGGGACGTTTACAGGTCCCACAGTCCCTCGTGTGAGAGCCCGTAGTCTGTTAGATTTGGTACTTTAACCAGCAACTCTACATGCTTGGCATAAAAGCTTGGTCTGTGTGGTGTTGCCTGACACTGTGTTCATTTCCTTTACCCTTTAATATGGGATCACCCTTGCTTCCTCTGGCTAGGAGGGGAAGGTGCTTTGCTCTGGATGAAAGAACCAGAGGGAAGACCATGGGGAAATGTTCCGAATCTGCTAGTCAGACAGTGCTGTGTGTCTGCGTTGCCCGAGAAGCTGGTTGGTTAATTAGGCCCAGAGGCACGGTCCAGCATTTTCCCATATGGTCCCCCCCAGTTGACAAATGTTCGGGGATGTGAAGAGCAAGTGCACAAACTAGACCAAGATGTTCCCATTAAACATTTCCGTCCAGACATGCACACTGATCCTGTTCCTAAAATACTCTTACCCTTTGCTTGTCATGCGCAGTTTGAAACCCTCATGGATAATAGTGTCCTGGGAAAATCCTTTTGGAATTAATCAATAGATATAGCGGCTGATGTATTGTTCTCTCCTCCCTTGTTGGAAGCTGTACCCTGACTTGGCTCTTCCTTCAAGCTCGATTGGTGCTTCTGGGAAGTGCTGTGCTCTTGAAGCCTCGTTTATGGAAAAGGATACATTTTTTAAATTTGTTTGCGTTAATGGTTTGTAAGATAACACTCCAAGTGCCTGGTGTTTAAAGGTGGTACTGAGAAATAGCAAGTAACTGGGATGGGACAATATTACCGTAATAATTTTATTAGCCTTCCATTTTAATTCAAAGCTTTCTTTCTCTTTCCTGTGTTTGTTTTTGTTCAAGCAGTGTCCTCTGGGCTGTTTCCTCTCCTGCTGAAGCTGCTCTGCCCGTGTTCACAGAGCCGTGTTCCTCTCGGCTGTCTGTGCTGCAGCACCTTGCTGAACTCCAGGCAGCCCCTCCGCCCCTTCCCGGGGTCACTGTGGAAAGACCATGGCAGACACCGGGGAGGGGAAAAAGGAGGAAGCTGACTATAAAAGACTTCACAGCTTTCCACTGATTAGGGTAAGAAGATATGAAATTCTACCTTCTTTCTTATCTACCTTCATTCTTGCCAACCTTGTAAA
Organism: Limosa lapponica baueri; assembly: GCA_002844005.1. Classification (NCBI taxonomy): domain Eukaryota; kingdom Metazoa; phylum Chordata; class Aves; order Charadriiformes; family Scolopacidae; genus Limosa; species Limosa lapponica. The sequence goes on from KZ505643.1 coordinate 2,135,392, forward strand.
GCTAGCATTTCTCCCACTGAGTAGTTGCTGTGAGAATGTGTGTACTGATGGTCCTGTGGAGGGGTCCCAGTCGTCACTGCTGCTTTCTATGTGTCCCTGACCTCTGTCAGGGAAATTTATCAGCATCGTTGTTCACCCTGTCAGCCAGGGGAAGCCTGGGGCAAAGTGATCCATCTAATAGATGGAACATGCTGCCTTTGGAGCCCTCTCCTGTGTTCTGGATGCAGCTTGGTTTTTTCCTACAGGAGCTGGAGTAAAGGATCTTGCTAGCCAGCCAGATAGCAGAAGAGGAAAAGGCTGTGTAATTTCAAATTCTTTGTTATGCATATAGCAATAATTAAGGACTGTGGTTGGAGCAGTATTAACATGCTTTCCCTTCATCTTATAACAGAAAAACTGACAAATGTATTTATCTCCTCCTTTAAGCTGTGCTTACTTAGTGCTAATCTTAATGTTAGGTAGAGAAGAATTCTGCATTGGCTGGGACAAAGGGGCGAATGGATCATTTGTAATGCAGTAAGCCATTTTCATGTTTGCTGTTCTCTGAGACAGTGGAAATGCTTGCTGTACGGACAAGCCTGTGTTGCTGGTGATGCCCCCCACCTTGAAACAAGCATTAAAAGTCTCAGGGGCTAGCTGCCTTTTGCCCATGCCCAGCAGTCTAGGCTTCTGCAATAGCCTGTGCAAAGTAAGGGCTACTTACTGTTGTCTTGTGTCTAGCTCTTATTTTTCTGCTTAGTTCTTCTTGTTTGTTTGCTCTTTCCAGCACACAGACATGCCGGAGGAGATGCGTGTAGAGGCCATGGAGCTTTGTGTCACGGCGTGTGAGAAATATGCCACCAACAATGAGGTACTAGCCAAATCCCAAAATGGCCAGTCTTCAGTTGCTGCAGCTCAGAGAACTGCAGGAGCAGGCCCTAAGGGTGCAGGGCAGAGTGGAGTCAGATCTTGACATCCTATGGCTCTCTTTCTGCACAGAGTAAGGGTAGAAGTAGGCAAAGAGCTTGGCTAGATCTCAGATTCAGTTCCCTTTGTCAGCAAGATCCATAATAGCCCTTTACTTTCCTGCAGGAAGCAGACATTAGTAGCAATGCTGCATCCCAAACCTTACCTCCTGCCTTTCCTGTGACATGCTTCTACTCTGTTCATAAAATGCCCTGTGTCCTGAGGGCTTGGTTTAGAACTGTGTGGAGGTGGGCCCTTCCTGTCTCTTCTTCAGTGTTGAGCACCAGAGTGGGGAGGAGACTTTTGTTTTGGGGATGAGTCTTTAAACCTTTAAGTACAGTCGGTTAACTCTTCCCTCTAGGCTTTCAGCCTCTTGAATGAAATTACTGAGACCATATAAATGGGGGGTGATGCAGAAGTTACAGTTTTTTTGAAAGGTTGCCCTTAACTTTGAAAGCCAAAGAGAATAAAGCACCTTGCTCCATGGGCAGAGCACAGACTGCTTGCTGCCCCAGCAGTGTTGTGTTGGAGCAAGGCAAAGCTACGAAGCCAGAGATTCCTTTTGTCCCATCCTGCTTGAGACACCACATGTCACTGCAAAATCTTCCTCTTTCCTTTTTTAGATCAGGCGGGGTGTGATCTGGGAGAAGTGAGCCTTTTAAAAGTCAGCCTAGTTTCAGTGTTTTGGTAATTAGCTGGAGGAAAAAAAAAAAAAAAGGACTCCTGTAAAAATAGCTGCAGCTTAGTGACCTGAATCTCCTCTCACACTTGCTGCGCCCAGCATAACTCCAGCAGCATCTAAACCAAAACTCTTGCTTCAGACTGTGAATAAGAGAAGTGATTGCTAGATGCAGTTCAACTTCAGTTTCTTCTAGATGCTGTGTTGGAAGCTGCTGAAAGCAGAGACCTGTTTTACCCTTGGGCGCAGCTCTGGGGAGCTCCCAGTTCCCGCAGTGCAGCTGCTATACCTCTTGCCCATGGCTTAAGCAGTCTATTAAAGAGAGAAGACGACTAGGGGGATGTTTGCATAAAAACTCACTGCTTGCTCTGTCTCACCCTGCGCTCTCCTCCTTAACATTCTCCAGAGTGCTGCCAAGATGATCAAAGAGATGATGGACAAGAAATTTGGGTCCTCCTGGCACGTGGTGATTGGGGAAGGCTTTGGCTTTGAGATCACTCACGAGGTGAAGAATCTGCTGTATATGTTCTTTGGTGGCAGCCTGGCCGTGTGTGTCTGGAAGTGCTCCTGACATCTGTCCAGGTCCCAGACTCGCTGCATACAAGAGGTTTCTTCCTTCTCTTAACAGGTTTTTGTACAATCTGGAGGTGGGGCTTTATTTTTAATAGTTAAACGTCAAGATTTTTTTTTGGTTTTTTTTTTCATACTGATGTAACAGTTCCGTGGGATACACATAGCTGGTGTGTGTGTGCGTATAAACTTGCTAAGCTGTCCTATCCTTGCTCCTGGGATTTCTCAGCTGTCTAGGGCTCTTTCCTTGGTGTTCGAGCTGAAGCAGGAAGGAGGTGGGGAATAGGTAATCTCACGACATGCTGTGAAGCCGTACAGCAGCTCTAGGAGGGGGAAGCGAAAGAGAAAAGGTGCTATCTATCCCTGTGTTTTATTTTTCCTCCCACTTGTTCCACATCGTGTCCTCTCTTCTCTGCCTTCCACACTACCACGTGGTATGGCTCTGACCAGCACCTGTCTCTCCTCTCTCTGAATGCCAAGAATACCTTCTCCCCCCAGCTTCTAAGTTGTCCCTTACAGAACCGACAGCACCAAGGGTCTCCTTTCGGGCTGCCCATGGAGGTGTACGCTGCAGGGAAGCAGACTCAGTTTGCCCTTCCCCACGTCTTTTGGGAGGGTACAACAGCTGAGCTGCCTGGGTGTAGGAGGTTGCTATGCAAACTGCCCCCTCCTTTCTCACCCACGGCGCACTGAGATAGCATGAAAACACGGGCGGCTGACGACGCCTGGGGAGTGGGTGAGAACTATTCATAAGGCTCGAATGCCTCCCTGTCAGTTCTTGGGGGTGTTGCAAGTGCTGTGTACTCTCAGCATCTTGTTTGGAGGCTGGTAGAGGAAGGAGGCTCCGTGTGAGATATCACTTGGTCATCAGAAACCTAACATCTTTTTGGATTAGTGTTCTTTCTGCCTGTTTCTATTTTTTTTTAAAGCTGTCAATGTTGGAGGATGGAATGAACGTAATTGTGTGTTACGTATATGGCTTATTTATATAAATCTGGGGAACTGTGTTTTTACAATAAAAATTTAGTAAAATGTCCTTTTCTCTTTGTGTTCTAAAATGAAAATCCCAAAGTGGAGGGTGAGAAGGAAAAGTAGTTCAGGAAACATGGAAGTAAGCAAGCAGTGGTATAGTTCAGACAGTGGACGTTGACAGGTCTCCATCCCGCATGTTTCCTGGGTGACTTGCAGGTACGAGACACGCTCTCATCCTACCTGTTCAGTTCCTTTCACCAGTGCAAGCCACGATGCTGAGGAAGGTTGCCAGGCCCATGGTGCTGCTGGCCAAAATCCCAAGGTCCACATGGCTGTCTAAGCAGTAGCAGCAAAGGAGTGTACCCGTGTACTCTTCCCAGTGTGCCTCTTCTCTGACCTTTGGGATCTTGCATTTGTGGCTTCCTTGATTTTCAGACTTTCCTCTCAGAACATCGCCAGCAGTAGCATTGACACCTGGTGTTTTATGAGAGGCCACACTCTAGTCCGTAGTTCAGTTCTGAAGCACCTTTCTGCGTTAGTGCATGCAGTGGATCAAACAGGTGGAGGGTCTTACCATTCCTTTTGTTCCTTCTCTGAACCTCAGTGTGATGCTACACATGTCCTTCCTCCATTTCATCGTGCCAGGAGCTCTTGTGCAAGCCAGGAATTAGAGTCACATGAAGACAACTAGAAATTATTTCAAATTTGGACCACCTGTGCTGGCTGGGCCTGATGTCCTCTCATGTTATTCCTTATCGATCAGGTGGAAGGGAATTGCAAGGCAGGGGGGACACATAACTGGTATCATAAGGCAGTTGGTACCACGGAACCTGCCCTGTGCAGTGGACTGCGGTGGCAGGATTGCTGTGCAGTGCAGAAGAGTCCAAATCCTTTGAGCTGTCTGTTGGTGTGGTTGCTCTGTCTCGCTCCAGCTGGCTGCCTTTACGTGAAGATGTAGCACTGTTGACTGGCACTTCCTGCAGCTGGCAGGTGGAAAAGATTATTTTTTCTCTTCCACAACTTCCTATCTCCTCTTGGTTCGGAGGAAAAGGTAAAGTCAGTGCCTTTGGAATGCCCTGTGTTGGAGCACGGTGGTAGCTCCAGCCATACCATAGTTGCTTTAATCGTGCCCCTTTCACACTAATGAATAATTAACTGCTGTGTGCATATGCACAGACACTCTGGTCGGGGGCATCTCTGCAGGGTCGTGGTGACCCGCAGGTGATCACAGGGAGCTGCTTACCTCAGCATGCAATATTTTGGCCTGCCTGCCAAGTTGTTATCTCTTTGACCACCAGCTGACCGAAGCTAATGTCTCCATGACCCGTATTGGTGACAGGCGAACGTTGACTGCTCCCTAGCCTGCTTGAAGCACAAGCGTGCAAACAGATTGGAGGTGAGCTAGGTGTGAACTTGCAGCAAGTCAGCTCCCACACTCTAGCTCCCCCAAGGTAAGTGCAAGGTGGCTCACAGGAGAGCGACGGGCTATTTTTGTTTCACAGGGTAACAGCTTTCCCACAAGAAGTTACCGCAAAGAAGCCAAACCCATTTTAGCTGGTTTGTGTGCCCGTCATCGGCATTCTACGCGAAAGCAACAAACCTCAGCTGCCCAAAATTCAGCTGTGCGTGTCAAGGCCCCTGCTCCCAGGCAAGTGTTCAATAAGGCAGATCAATTTTCCTGCCTGTTGCAAGTTGAGCTGCACTGTGCTGGCCTCAGTGTGTTAGAAGAAAGATTTTTGCCCTCCTTTTAGAATCATAGAATGGTTTAGGTTGGAAGAGATCTTGAAGATCATTGAGTTCCAACCCCCCTGCCATAGGCAGGGACACCTCCCACTAGAGCAGGTTGCTCAAAGCCCCATCCAGCCTGGCCTTGAACACTTCCAGGGATGGGGTATCTACAGCTTCTCTGGGCAACCTGTTCCAGTGTCTCACCACCCTCACACTAAAGAATTTCTTCCTGGTATCTAACCTAAATCTCCCCTCTTCCAGTTTAAAACCGTTACCTCTTGTCCTATCGCTACACTCCCTGATAAAGAGTCCCTCCCCATCTCTCCTGTAGGCCCCCTTTAGGTACTGGAAGGGGCTGTAAAGTCTCCCTGGAGCCTTCTCTTCTCCAGAAGAATTGGCACTTCCGTGGAACTGGCACATTTTCAGGCATGCCTGCAGTTTTCAGGGGAGTACAGTTCATGGATCAGATATGGTCCCTTGTCCTGTGTTTTCCCACAAGAGACCCCTCTGTGGCTGATGCTTGGGAGCCCCTAGGGCCTGTCTGCTTTTGACTATAAAACCACAGTCTCTTGATGGAGGATTTTACCTTCAAATTTTCAGCAGGAAGCTGGAGAAGTTGGCAACAGGTGGCTTGCTATTGTGTCCTCCTCTCCTTGCCCCCCTGCATATGGCTGCCATTACCCATCAAAGCATCAGGCTGAGTCAGATGTAGAAAAAGGAGATGAAAAACGCAGGGTGATGCATCGGTGCCAGCCGAAACGACCCTTTCTATCCACCCGGCCCGGAAAGCTGCGATAGCAGCTCCCAGGGCTGTGCTTCGTGACTTCATCCCTCCCCGCTGAGGGGAGATGGGCAACATCATTATCAGCTGCCGGGGAGTCCTGACTCGGTGCCAGCAGTGGAAATGTCCTCGGGATGTACGGCTCCTCCTCCGCCCCAAGGGTGTCTCGAACCTGCTGGGAAGATGGAGGGAAGGGTGGGGGGGGTGGAGATGGGAAGAAAGAGGTGCAAACTCAACGGCTTCTCTGTGATGATGTCATGGCAACGAGGTGCATCGACGCGCTGTCAGGCAGTCGGGGCAGGCTTTGAAGCTCTGCAGCTCTTCCTCGTTGCTGCCGGCTCATGTCTGACTCGCTGAAAAATCTGTCGTTTAATTTTTAAGGCCGGCCAGTGTTGGAGTGCTAAGGGTGGCAAGTGCTCCACCTAATCCCTCTGCCTCCGCTTCCCAGTGGGATGCTAAATTGGGGGGTGGGGGTGGGGTGGGTGTAGGACTGCAAGCTCCCCTAGCCCAGGGATGGGACTCCTGGTCAGTAGGGTGGCTTCAGCCCATAGGTTCCCTGTCCCCATCTGGGTTTAGGATGTGGGAGGGAGGTTTCTATTCCCCCCAGCCCAGTTTGGGGCACTGGAAGAAGGAAAGTCTCCCTCTCTCCTCTGTCTCACGGGGCTGGGTTTGGAAGAAAGAAATCTGTGGCCCTGCTCCGGGAGCTGAGTCCAGCTCCTTTGATGCGAGCGGTTAGCACATGTTTTTTGTAGGTTTGTTTGTTTTTTTTGCTAAGCAATGACCTAATGATCCCGTGTTCCAGCTACAGCCCCTCCTAGGTTCCTTCTTTCCAAACCGTACCTCCGGACTGGATCCAGCAACCCTCCCAGAGCAAGACGCCGTGTTCCCTTCCCCGGGGAAGCCATCTGCTCCCCTCCGCCCGGCTCCTTCTGCGGGGCTTCGAGCTCGCCAGCCAGGCTGGAAAGCTCTCCTCCTCCTCCTCCTCCTCCTCCCCGTTAGCCCTGGCTCCCATCGGCCATCTTGTTAGCGCAAGGCACGGGGAAGGGAACGCGGGGCCGGCTGAATCTGGGGCGGCTGATGGTGTCAGCCGGAGGCGGTTTCCAGGCAACTGTCGCGCCGTGGGACACGGCGAGCCAAGAACACCGGGAACACCGTGTTCTCGCTGCACCGCCTGGGAGGGGGCCGAGCCTGGCGCGGATGGAGCCGGCACGGGACGGTGGGGAGAGGGCAGTGCGAGCGAGAGGGTAGTGCAGGGATGGCAGCGGAGGAGGGGGTCTCTAGTGTACCCCCTCCTGCCTGCCGCTCATCATACCCTCCCTGGCTTGGAGCAAGGATGTCCAAGCTGGCCGCTGGTACATCATGCAGCGAGGAAGGACCGTGTGATCTACAGGATTTCATGTGCCCACTGCATCCTTTGGGAAATCAAAAGAGGAAAAACATTGCTCCGGACTCTGTATCCAAGCCCCCAGGCTTGTTATGGGTAGTCCCGTGCTTCTCTGACCCTTAACAAATCCAAAGCTCCCTCCCTACAAGTCACCAACTTTTTTTGCCCCCACAGCCCAGCTCTGTGTCTCTGGATGTCACTGGAAAAGTGAATTCATTGTAAAAATGGGCTGCCCTTCCCTTCCACAAGCTGTCAGCCCTCCCCAGCACTCGGTGGGTCCCACTGCCCCTCTGTGCTGATGCCCGAGGCAGCATCCCCACTCCTGCCTGCCCACCTCCCCTGCCTGATTCAGAGGCCCTGGGAGCATCCCTGCCCGTGAACCCCACCTGCCGGGAGCCCTTCCTTCCGCTGCCAGCCCAGCTTTTCCCTTCCCAGCGATGCTGATACTCACATCCCCTTTGTTTTACCTAATTTGAGTGGTTTTTGAAAGGGGGGTTGAGTAGGAAAGATTTTTAATAGATGGGGGAGGGTGGTAAAATTGGTCTGGCCAAGCAGCCGGAGAAAAACCCTCCTGGATTACGGGTGTGCGGATGTGATGGACATGGGGAATGGGGCTGCGAGGTGCTGGGCAGGGTGGGTGCTGCAGAGGGGAAGAACCTCTTTAATGCCTTTTATACCAAGAAATGTTCTGCAGCTCCATGTGGGTGACAGCACAGAGGGACGGGACAGTGCAGGGGTTATCTGCAGCCATCGCTGTCCCCAAGCCAGCCTTGTGGCTATTGATTTGGAGCTTGCCCCGTTCACCCTAACCTTGGCAGTGCCAGCTCACCCCTTATCAGCGCTGATAAACCCCACCACAACCTCCCGCCCCATCCCACTGCCGGCTTGGAGGTGTCACCCAGCCAGGTGCCACGGGGACAGATCTTTCCTGCCACTCTGCCCTTGTACCAGTTGCTCTTTTGCCACGATGCTCTAAATCCAGGACGTCTCGCTTCTGTTTTTGCCCAGAGGCTGTGGCTGCACCAACTCTCTTTTAGCCCCGGGTGGGTGCCCATCCCTTGCTGAGCATCTCGGGTGAGGAAGGATGCGGCGCCGGCTCCAAACGCTTTTCCAAAGGAAATTTAAAGTCAGCCTCCTCTTCCTCCTACTCTTGGCCATCCTGGTGCACCTGGTGATGGATTTGGCTCTCCCCACAGCCCGCAGGCCCTGTGGCTGCGATGCAAAAGCACCGAAAGCCTCAGGCGTCCCGTCGGGCAACCCCATGCTGGCTGGCTCCAAAAAGCTGAGCCTGCGAATCCTTCAGGATTTCAGTGGCAGCAATGGCTCCTTGGAGAAAAGCTCCCATCCGCAGGGAACAGGGCCGCAGGTGAGGGCTGGAGAGCCAGGGGTCCAGCACCAGAACGGAGAGGGGAATGTGGGGCGGACCGAGGCATCTAAGCTGGCAGCGCTCTTCGAGCATCCTCTTTACAACATCCCAATCCCGGAGGTGACAGAGAAAGACAAGCTGTTTGTCGTCAACTCCATGGAGAAGTTCAGCCTGCACAGCAGCGGGAGTGATGAATGGTGAGGAGCGAGCTCAGCCCTGGCTTGATTTTGGGGGATACAGGGGTTTGAGGGGACAAGCGGGAGGGACCAAACATGTCATTTCCCTGCGTAGATCAGCATCCTACCCTGGAGGGGCCCTGATTGCTGAGCACACTCATCTTGTGCCCCAAACCTTCTCTTAACCCTGAATTTCTTGGGCTGCTACCCGGGAGCCTGTAGCACACAGCAAAGCCAAACGAGACTCTTGAATTATTCATAGTATTATGTAGGGTACCTTTTAGGTGATCTCCTCGTCTCCTTTCCTTCCCCAGTGCAGACTAGCCTTTGGTCTTTCTCTCTGTATATGAGGATGTCCCCGCTCCAGATTTCTAACCAGTTTTATCCCCCCTCTCCTGACACACTGGAGATGCAAAGTCTGCAATGTAGGTTACTCGAACGATGAGACTGTTCCCGTCCCGCATTTTGCAGGACACCTCCTGACCTCTTTAGGCTGGGCCATATGGTGAGCTCACCACTGCTGGCTGCCTATTTTTGTCACTGGACTACTAACCTCTAATTAGGAGGCAAGATATTAAAAGCTTTAGCGTCGATAACACGTAGCAGCTTCCTTATGGAAAGCACACCTTCCAAACATAGCGGCTGCTAAAATTGGGAGAGAATAAAAGCTGTTTTAGGAGCTGGTTTCCACAAATGGGCATTTGCCTTGTCTCTGAGCACCACCTCGCCTAAGGATAACCATGGGAGATGGGTCTGATTTGATGAAATTGGGGCACAGTCTGCCTTTTCCTAGAGAGAGGGAGAGACCTGGATTTGGGTTATAGATGCCCTGGGCAGGACTGTCCCATTGCAGTGCTGGTGGGTGCTGGTGCAGAGGCAGGGGGCAGACGCCCCCAGGAGCCCCCCTTGAATGCCAGCAAACCGCAAATTTGCAGGAGGCTCAGAAACAGGGGTAGTGCTAACCCAAACTCATCCCCTCCGGGGAAACCAGGGGTGTCTGATAAACCCATCCCAAAGGCAACTGGGTATTGAGGGTGGGAGTTCAGTTTGGTGCTGGGGATGGCTGAGAAGCCCCTGCTCCTCTGCCTTTTTCATGGATGCATGTGTGTCCTCAGTGAGCACATGGGTGTGTGTAGCCAGTTGTATTCCCGGGAGCTAATCCCTTAGGGAAATATGATGAGATGAGCTGCTCTGGCAGGGAAATAAAGGCATGGATGAAAGGAGCAGAATCAGCCCAAGGCTTTTCCGTGGGGGATGCAAGGGAAGCCACTGAGCCCCCTGCGGCTGTGCCGGTGGGTCTCCCCAGCTATCAGCCATGGGTGAGATCTGCCCAGGTGCCAGGAACCCCAAGGAAGGCCCATGGGCCAGTGGGTTTTGCCACCATCCAGGTCTTGTGCTGAGCTTTCCCCCAGCCTGATCCTCCATGCACCAGCTCCTGGGAAGGGCCTGGGGACGTGGGACCCATCCCGACTAAACACTGTCGTTGTTGTTGGGGTGGTGGTGGCTGTCGGGCTGCAGGGTCAGCAGCAGTAAAGCCGAGACGCTCCTCCCGACAGGGAAGACAGCCTACGACACCTACCCCGCCTGGCTCAAATTCCACGTTGGCATCAACCGCTATGAGCTGTACCCCCGTCAGGACCCCCTGATGCCTGCCCTCCTCCGGGACTTGGCCACACAGAGGATCGTCAGTTCGGGTACCACCTCCCTGCCTGCACCCCTGCCTGCACCCCTGCCCCGCTGCCTGCTGCCCACCTTCTTCATCCCTGTGTACCCCATTTCAGTCCAGAAGTCTGGTGGGACCCAGCTCAAGCTCATCATGACGTTCCCAAATTACGGGCAGGCCCTCTTCAAGCCCATGAAGTGAGTAGAGTTGGGGACAGCCCCATACCCCAGCTGCATGGTCCCATTAGGTGGCGAGGAGCGGCTGGAGGAGGCCATGGAGGGAGAAATGGAGAAATGCTTGATTTGCTGCCTCGTTTCAGCCCCCCCACCCCAAAATTGAGACGAGAGGGATGGTCCCATTCCTCTCGTCTTCTCTGGTGGTGCTTGCAGCAGGCTGGGTGCAGCTTGTGATGGGGTAGTGACCTCCAGTGGTGGAAAGAAGAAGATGGTCCATGAGGACCATCCAGGACCCTCCAGTCCACAGGGGCTTGCCAGCTCTTGGGTTGGGAGCAGGGGGTGCATGGGGGCCTGGCTGGGGGATTTGGGACCACACCACCCAGGAGGGAGCAACTGGAGGAGACTGGGTCTGGCTGTATCTCTAGTGGCACCAGGGACACAAGGTGAGGGCTGGAACTAAGCCCCTCCTCGGGGTGATTCTGTCCATGGCCATCGCCCCCACCCTTCCCTCTCCTCCCAGGCAGACCCGGGACCAGGAGACCCCCATCGACTTCTTCTACTTCTCAGACTTTGAGCGGCACAATGCAGAGATTGCAGCCTTCCATCTGGACAGGTGAACGCAAACTTTGCGTCCAACTCTGCCCTCCCATGACAGCGAAGTGGCAGGGAAACTGCTCCTTCATCCCACCTCTTCCTCCCCGTCATGAGGGATACCTGTGTCTCAAGGCGGTTTTGATAACTTGCTGTGAAAACCAGTCTGGGTTGGCAAGAAACGGTTTCAAGTTCTGTGTTTCAGGATCCTGGATTTCCGACGAATCCCCCCAGTTTCTGGCCGTTTGGTCAATATAACGAAGGAGATTCGTGACATCACAACGGACAAGAAACTGGCCAAGACTTTCTTCATCTCACCAGGTGAGCTCGCACTGCCATCCGTCTTCTTGCATGGCTGCCCACATGGAGCTCAGCTGAAGCCAGCTGCTCCTGCCCTGGCTCCCCCTCCATCAGGGCAAACTGTCCCTTTGGGGACTGCTCCAGCTCTCACCAGGTCCCCTGCTGCGAGGAGGGGTCCCCTGCAGCAGGGCTCTGCACCTCGAGGCTTTCCTTGCCATTGCTTTGCTGGTGGCACATGGCCATGGTGCATGGAGCATCCTCACCACCCTGCGTGGGGGTAGCAGGCTGGCTGCCCTCCTGCTCTTTGTCAACCTTGGCTTTGTCCCCACGGCCAGCGGGCAACGTCTGCTTCTACGGGGAGTGCTCCTACTACTGCTCCACCGAGCACGCCCTCTGTGGCAAACCGGACCAGCTGGAGGGCTCCATGGCCGTCCTGCTGCCTGACAAGACCTTGGCCAAGCGCCGCTCCTGGCGCAGCCCTTGGCGCCGCTCCTACCACAAGAGCAAGAAGGCTGAGTGAGCTGGGGCACGGGGGACAAGGGGGACATGGGGCAACAGAGCCATGGGGCGGGAGGGGGCCGCCCCACGGCCGCTCTCATGGCCCCGTCCCCCAGCCCCGGCCTCTGTCCACAGGTGGGAGCTGAACCCCAACTACTGCGCTCAGGTGCGAGAGACGCCGCCCTACGACAGGGGCCATCGCCTCCTCGACCTCATCGACATGACGGTCCTCGATTTCCTCATGGGTGAGCCCTACCGTGCCGGGGCTGGGGGATGCTGGGAGGGGGGATGCCGGGCTGGGGGGGTCCCTCGGGTCCAAGAAGCCCAAAGGACTCCGTGTCCCACAGTACAGTGGCCCTGCGAGGTTTGTTGGCCAAACAGAGAGCTGTGCTCTTACCCACAACGGGAACAAAGGGCTGGGCTGTTCGGACACATCCCGGGCAGAAGCTGAAGGATGAGAGATGCCGGGGGATCCCAGCTGAACACCCCAGGCATGGGAAGCACCTCCTGGCAAGCTCCCACATCCAGCCCCTGGAGAGCGGGGACATTGGTGATGCTTCCCGGGGCTCGTGCTGCCTCTCCTGTCCCCAGGGCCACTCCTTCCTCCCCACACCGTCCCCTCGCCATCATCTGACTTGGATTGCTTCCCGCCTCCTCATCCCCGGCCGCCCAGCCATGCCTTTGCCATTACTTCTGCTCCATTTGCTGTTGTTGTCCCTCCACGGGGATGCCGGGATGAGAAGGGGTCTGGACGCCACAGGGGCTCTGCTCGGGTTCCCCCCACAGCCATGACCACCAGATGGGCACCTTAGAGGTGCCCCCAGCCCTTTTCTCCAGCCTCTGGGTTTCAGTCTCATGCCGGGAGGGTGCTCCACATTCCTGCTCCTGCTTCCCAGCCCACCACGCGATGGCTAATTTGTTGCCCCACCGCAGGCAACATGGACCGGCACCACTATGAGACCTTCGAGAAATTTGGGAACGACACTTTCCTGCTCCACCTGGACAACGGCCGCGGGTAAAGTGTGTGTGTGGGGGGAGAAGCAATCCCGTCAAAGGGGTGAGGGGAGACCGTGGGTCTTGCTGAAATATGCCCCATGTTGGGCTCTGAGCTGTGGGACGATGCTGCCCTGACGCCCACCGATGGGTTTCTCCCCCCTCCCCCAGCTTCGGCACGCACTCCCGCGACGAACTGTCCATCCTGGCCCCCCTCCGGCAATGCTGCAGGTAAGGGTCTCCTGCCGCCCACCCCGGAGCTGCCATCGGGGAGGGGCTCCGCGGGCTGAGACCTCTCCTTCCTCATCTTCATCAGCATCAAGAAGTCGACCTACCTGCGGCTGCAGCTGCTGGCCACCCAGCCCTACCGCCTGAGCGACCTGCTGCGGGAGGCGCTGGCCACCGACCCCCTGGCCCCCGTCCTGGCCGAGCCCCACCTGCGGGCGCTGGACCGTCGCCTGGGGAAGGTGCTGGAGGTGGTGGGACGCTGCCTGGCCAGGGCGGCCCGCTCGGAGGAGGTGCTGGTGGATGATATGGGGTCACGGGTGTGATGGGGGGCGGGGAGCTCGGTACCCTGCTGGGTTGGGGTGTTTGGGACTGGCGTGTAGCTCTGCCTCCGTGTAGCATCGGCTTTTGGCGGCGCTGGAGCCAGCGGCTCGATGCCCCAGGAAAGCAGGCTATGAGGATAGCCGGGATGGGGAGGGTATTTAAATAAAAAGGTTGGCTTAGTGGAGAAGACACGAGCTGAGATCTCCCCCACCAGGGCTGCTTTCCCAGCCCTGGCTTGTCCTTGCGTGCCTGGGCGAGTTGCTTCAGCCCTCCAAAGCCTTTTAGGAAAGGGTAGGGATTTTTCCTGCCTTTCCCCAACAAGGGCTGCCAAACTCAAGCAGTTGGAAAGCTCTTTCTGCCCTCCCACCTGCCCCCTCCCCCAGCATGACGATGCCCTGGTGACCCCCAAAAAGAGATCTGAGGCTCCCCACTGCCGGTGTGGGGAAAACTGAGGCACAAGCTCCCAGCCACTCGCTGCTTATCCCAGCCCCACTCTTCCCATGCCCACCCGAAACCCCCCGCAGCTTCAGCATCGCCACCTCCACTGCAGCACCGGGGGTGCAGAAAGCCCCACTGCCTCCCCCAGCATCCCCCCAGATGCCCCGGGGAACCACTGCTGCCTCCCTCCCTGCACGAAAATTGGCTCTTGGGAGGGGACAGATTGACCCATGGGGCCATGCACCCTATTTAGTGCCTGGTGGCTCAGCACCCAGCTTATCCCCTGAGCTTCCCGGGAGGGGGGGTTAATCCGCCACAGGGTTACATCAGCCAGGGCAGGTGCCATTGCTTCGGCCACCACCGGTGTCCCCAGGACGGGGGTACAGGGCTGGCATCCGAATGGCCAGAGACAAAGGTGCCACCAGAGAGGGGAGAGGTGTCCTCTAGCCCGGCCGGTCACCCATGGAGCGGTGGGAAGCCACAGGAAAGGGTGAAAAAAGGGTGGCTGGCACAGCGGGGGATGGAGCTGCCCTGGAAAAGCCAGGCGGAGATTTGGGCCAGAACAAAAAAAAGGCCCGAAAGAGAGAGAGAGAAAAAAAAAAAGGGGAAACAAAGAGGATCTGTCCGCATTACACAACAGGACCCGGGACTCTGAATGGGGGTTTGTTGCGGTGTACCCCCCACCCCCCAGCACATCCTCCTGCCCGTGCCCCGGCTTTTGCACCAAACCCCGGGCAGGGGGAGGAAAAGGTTTCGGGGCTGTTTTGCAACAGGTTACTCCCCTTCTGCCGGCTTCAGCTTTTTTAACCCGTTCTATAAACACCTTTTTATCGCCATACCCAAAGCTGGTGGGGCTGGTCCCGCCCTGTGCCCCACGGATGCAGCCCCACGACCGTGTCTGGACACGGGTGGCCGGTTCCCCCCTCCCTCACTGAGCTCCCCCCAGCCCCGGCAAAGCTTTTTCCGAGACGCCGTCAGATTTAGAAGCCGGGGCGTGGGAGGGCGGCTGTTTTCTCAGCCCGGCAAGTTTGCTCAAGGTCCCGGCTGTGCCGTGGCGCGTTCAAAGTCCCACGGGACCAGCCGGGTTTGGCTGGCAACCCCCCCTCCCCCCCGCCACCGTCGAGCCGGCCCGGCCACCCGTGGGGGGAGAGGGTTGGTAACGGGGTGTCTGAGGCCACGGGCCCGGGGACCAGCAGAACCCGCCCGCCCGGTCGAGGCGTCGTGGGCCACATGGGCGTCGAGCGGGGTTGCCCACGCCGCGGGGATGGGTTCGGCCGTACCGGCTGGTGCGGGGGGGGGGGTATTTCCCACCCCACCGGGGCTGGCAAACCGGCCGCCCCAGCAAAACCCAAACGGGGCGGTGGCACAGCCCTGCACCTGGGAGCCCCCATT
>KZ505643.1:2151424-2161700 GCA_002844005.1 Limosa lapponica baueri
CGATCCCGATCCCGATCCCTATCCCGGCGGCGGGGGCGGCCCGGGGCGGCAGGTGCCCCTCGACGGGTCTCGGAGCACCCCCCCGGCCGCACCGGGCACCCCACGGGAGGGGATTTTGGTGTGTGCCGGGACCCCAGCTGCAGGGGTGGGGTTCCCCGCGAGTGGGGTCCCTCCAGGCAGATCCCTTCCTGCTGACACTTTCCTCTCTCCCCGACCCCCCAGGTGAGCTGTGACACCCTCCCCGCCCCCCGCCCTGTGCTGTCGCCATGTCCCGCCGTAGCCAGCGCCTCGTCACCACCCGCTATTACCCGGGGGACGACGATGCCACCACCAGCAGCAGCAGCAGCTCCCTGCTGGGGGGCCAGCAGCTCCCCTTCAAGGAGACCACCAGCAGGTTAGTGGGGTGCTGGGGTTGGGTGGCCCTACCCTGCTCCAAACGTGGCCAGGCCACTCCATCCCGCGCCACGGACTGGCATCAGGGTGGTTTGAAGGGATCATGACGGCGAGCTCGCCGTGTTTCGGCATGGCCGCCGGCCGCCCTGGCGCTGGCTGTGCCCCCAACTCTGACAGAAGCCCTGTGCCCCCCGCCCCAGCACCTCTGTGTCCCCCCACCTCCCCACACCCTGCCCTGGCACAGGAGGCTGCCGTGGGTGGCTCGGGATGGCTGCCTGCCTCCTCCCAGCCGCCTCCGGCGTGATGGCGGGAGGGAGGTGCGCTGCGAGTGCCGGGCCGGAAAACCGCAGCTGTGCGAGCGGAAGCAGTGCCGGCAGCTGCCCGGGCACGGGCGGGAGGGACTTTCGCAAAGCAGCGGTTGCACCTTCCGAAACCTGCCACCATCCGGTGTGGTGGTGGGGGGCGGTGGGGAGAGGGAAGTAATGCTGGCTGAGAGATTGGGGTGAACTCCCCGTTTCTCCCCTGCAGTTGCACTGTGACACCCCCACTCCCCACCTCATAGCCGCATATGGCTAATGAGCCCGTTCTTGCCCCCAGCAGGACGACCAGGAGGAAATCGAGCAGTACAAAGCGCCTCTCTCCTGCCCCCAGCACCCAAACCTCCTACTACAGCGAGTCCATGGTGAGCGAGTCCTACCTGGGGGGCAGCCGGGGTCTCGCTGCCCTGGGCAGCTCCATGCTGGACGATGCCCTGGACAGCAGCAGCTACTGGGGTGAGCCTTCCCTCCCTTCCTCCCTCCCTCCCTTCCATGGCAGCTGGGGACCTCACTGGGCAACGGGGTGTTGGGTTAGTCCCCCAGGCCAGCTGCCCCCGGTTGTGGTGGTGGGGTGGTTTCTCAGGGGGACTCTGTGTTTTGGGAGCAGGTGGGGAACTCTCCACCAGGAGGAGAAGAGGCACAGGAGACACTGAGTCCAGTAAGATCAACGGGCTGCTGGAGAGCAAGATGTACGACACCTATGCCTCTTCGTCTGGGTACTCCTCAGAAGATGACTATGCTGGTAGGGATGCACCAGCCTCTCTGTGGTGGCAGGGGTGCTGGGGGAGACCAGGAGGACCAGCCCAGAGCCTGGCTTTGCTCAGGATGCTGCCAGTCCCCCTTTTCCTGCACAGCACCCCCCAAGCAAAGCCTTCACTGTTGTTGATGGTGCACAGGGATGCAGGCTCCATTTAGTGACTTATTACCTCACTGCTTCCTTTCCAGGTCACTTCTACTCAGGCCAGAGTAGCTCCAGGTCGGGGCTGAGGACTGCAGCCTCTCGGGTGGGCTCCTTCCTCTGGCAGGTGTTCACCTCCCCTGGTGAGTGGAGGGCTGGTGGGGGGGTTTCTAGCAGCACCTTTCTTCCCTGCCAGCGTCTCCACTCCCCACAGGCCGTGTGCTGTTCCCTGATGGAGTGGAGGGGCTTTATCTCCCTGTGGGAGCATCCCTGGGGACAGAAGGGACATCTTTGCTGTGACCCTGCCTGAGACTCGGTTTCTCTCCTGGCAGTTCGGTTCGTGGGATGGCTCTTCTCGGGGCTGGCAGCTGCCTGGCACCGCCTCACCGGTGCGGCTCCTCGCCTGGGTGGTGTCCCCTTCTCCAGGTGAGTGTGGTGGCAGGACACCAGGATGGAGGAGGCGTGGGGAACACCCACAGGACTCCAGAGAGCGGGTGCCTGGCACGCATGGGGTGTGGGTGTCTTGTGCCAAAGCCTGGCTGGGTTTTGCTTTCCCTCTGGCCCCCATCCAGAGGAGGGCTGCGGTGGGGTAAGGTGGCTGCAGTCCTACAGGCGCCTCTTTCTTCGCCATGTTCCAGGCGCTACCTGTGGCTGAAGAGGTCCCTGCTACTGCTGTTGCTCCTCCTGCTCCTCACTGCCACTGCCTATGGTGAGTTGGCCCAGCTCAATCTGTTGCCCTGGGATCTGGGGCAGTGCAGAGCGTCCCACTGCTGTACCCAGGGGATGGAATGGGATGGCCCTGAGCTCAGTGCTTGTAGCTCCTGGTACCCTGGTGCATCTTCACCCCTGTGCTGAGGCCTCTGGGTAACCCCAGGAGATGCTGATGGTTGAGCCTCTGCATGTCCACCCTGTGCCCTGCTGTGGCCCATTACTGGCCTGTTGTTTTAACTATCTCATCCCTCTACTTGCCCAGGAGCTTGGTACTTCTACCCGTATGGGCTGTCGACACTCAGCATCCCTGCGTTCCCGTGGTGGGGAGCTGGAAAGCTTTCATCCTCGGACGTGCCTGGGGCAGGGGACCTGACCGCACTGGACCAGGTAAGCCTCAGCAAAGTTGTGGTATTGGCCCAGGTGGGTGGCCTGCTGGGAGAGCCAGGACAGTGTGGTCCGTGGCTGAAGGAGCTCTTCCAGGGGATGGCAAAGTTGTGGAGGATGGGGCTGATGATGGCTCCATGCTGGTGGAAATAGTTCCCCCAGCTTGTGGCTGTCTCACTCTCTGGGTGTCCCAGGGATGGAGCAGGGGGAACGTCTGCCCTCTCTTGGGAAGCAGTAGATGAATAAGATGTCACTGACTCTGGGGACCGTGTGGTCTGGGTCCCCTTTCACAGGAGTCCCTGTGGAGCAGGCAGCCCCATGGGGGTCCACACCTCCCCGGGGGGCTGCACTGGACCCTGCCTTTGCCACCACAGGGGCTGCAGGGGGAGCACCGGCTCCTGGCTCGCTTCCAGGCCCTGGAGAAGCGCTTCAAGGCACTGGAGGCCGAGGTGTCGCAGTGGGAGCTGCGGCAGGGGGCAGCAGCTGTGGCAGCAGGGGGAGAGCCACCCCCGGGGGATGTCCTGGCACTGCTGGAGGGGCTGGTGAGCCGCCGGGATGCGGGGCTGAAGGAGCATCTCCTCACTGACGTGACCAGCCACCTTCAGGTAAGGGGTGTGGAGGACATGTGGGGAGATGGGGGGCATGTGGGGCCAGACTCTGATGTTCCTCACCCTGCAGGGTGAGCTGGATGCCCTCCGAGCCCAGGTGCAGAGGGATTTAGATGGACGCCTGGGGAAGATGGCACAAGCCTCTCAGGTATGGGGATGAGCGTGCGGCAGTACCCAGGTGGGACATCCTCACCGCTGGCACCACAGGTCTCACCCTTTCCCCTTCTTCTGGCAGGAGATGGAGACGCGCTTGCTGGAGCTGAACTCCAAGTGGCAGAGGTAACGCTGGCTGCTCAGGCAGAGCCACCGATCTGTTTAGGGGCAGGCAGGTAGCAGGGTGAAATCCCCACAGTGAAGCTTGGGAGGAGTTTCCAGGTCTGGTTTACTCAGAGCAAAGGAGAGGCTGAGAGGCACAATCTTGGGTGGAAAGGAGAGATGGGTATGTGGGTATGTCAGCAGGGAAGTGTCCTGGCTGGCTCAAAGGGCGATTGCAGCAAATGACCTTCACCACTGTTATTTTTGCATCACTGTGGGGAATGTGGCTTTCGACTGAGGGGTGAGCTGGGGATGCTTTCCCACGGGATGCAGTAGAAGAGGTCATTGGCACAGGAATTAGAAGGGTTTGGGACTGGAGATGGGGTTGAGCGTAGGTGATGGGGGATGAACCTCTTCCCCTAGTTTGCAGAGGGGAGCTGGGACTGTCGGCACATGACTTTGTTACCTTTCTCGGCACAGCTCGGTGCAGGAGGGCCTGCGAGGGACCTTCCAGCAGGAGGTGGACAAGCTGGAACAGGAGGTGGCAGCGCTGAGGAGGGAGCTGGCGGGCCTCAAGTCAGACCAGGAGGTGATGGGGAAGCACGTGGAGGGGATGCTGGAGCAGCTGAAGGCAGTGCGGGCTGATGTGAGTCCCCAGTTCCCACCTCTGTTCAGCAGAGAGAGCCATGAGGGTCCCTGCCCCAGGGCTGAGCTCTGTCCTAACCATTTTAGGTGGAAGCTCAGTTCCCGGCGTGGATCCGTCGGTTCCTGTCGCAATCCCGGCAGGACGGCGCCGCTGGGCTTGTCCTCCAGCAGGAAGACTTGCAAGCAGAGCTCCAGGCCCTGGAGCGCAAGATCCTGGCCAAAGTCTTGGAAGACCGAAGGCTGTCAGCACGGGATGCTCAGGCCGGTATTGGAGTGGCCCTGCAGCAAGGGGGGACCACAGGGGTGACAGAGGAGGTGAGTGCTGGCCTGAACCCCAGGGACAGGTGTGGGATTGGGGGCTGTGCTCCCTTGTGTGTGTGCAGGGTGGGCTGGTGTGCCTGCCTGGCAGATGGCAGAGCCTGGAGACAGCCCTTACAGCTGGGACATTGATCCTGGCAAGAGCATCTCTGAAACTCCTCCATCCTCTCTCTGCTGTGAGCCTCCCCTGGGCTGTACCTGTGCCCTGCCCTGGAAGGGGTTGTAGGTGGCAGTATCCACACCCTGCAAGGCTCCTGCTGTCTTAAAATCCGAGTTTCTGCTTGCATATCTGTCACCCAGAAGGTGGGGCAGGTGCCAGCAAGGTTTCCATGGGCTGAGCATCTTGCTTACCTCCCTCCTTCAGCAGCACTGCAGAGTCATCTGGGACAAAGCGTTTCAGCAGGATGACACCATGGGGAAAAAATGAGCCTGCTTGCTTTGGAAAGAGTTGTTGGCAATTGCCTGTGAAGCTAGTGAAGGGAGGGAGCAAGCTGGGATTAGCAGTCTCCGTAGTCTGTGCAAGCTTCATGCACAACATAACGTTTAGACCCACAGTGGGGCCGCAGGGTCCCAGCTCCTGGGGCTGGGTTTGGCTCCAGAAGGATGCTCCAGCTGGCTTCCCCTTTTCCAGATAGGGGGAGCTCCTATCGATCCTGCGAGACAGAGCAAGAGGGACCAGCTGAGGAAGACTGGGTGGGCTGTCAGGTTGTGTCTGGTACCCACTGGGGGATACCCTGCCCTCCTCTGGGGCAAGCCCCTCTTTTGGGATGGGGATGGGCAAGCCCAGCCTGCCTGGGCACTGCCCCTTCATTGCATAGCTCCTCTCGTCTGGGGTATTTTTAGCAACCTCTAACGAGGCTTCCAAGCCAAATGCGTGTCTTCTTGTTTTTGCCATGGTGATTCATCCCCCGGCTGTTCTGTGGGAGGTCCTTGTGCCCTCTCTGTCCCTGCAGGGCAGAGGCGGGTGGGGGGCAGGATGCCCACCCCAGACCTTCACCCCTCTTGTGTCCTCTGCTTCCCCTGCAGCAAGTGCATCTCATCGTGGACCGGGCCCTGAAGCGCTACAGCGAGGACCGCGTGGGAATGGTTGACTATGCCTTGGAGTCAGCAGGTAGGTGGTGGGGGGCTCTCGCCCACCTTAGACGAGCTGTTGGTCCCGGGGAGGGGACCACAGGATACTGGCATGCAGCTTACCCACCACTGTCCCCTCTGTGTACCAGGGGCCAGCGTCATCAACACCCGCTGCTCTGAGACCTACAGGACGTGGAAGGCGCTGAGCTTGTTCGGCATCCCCCTGTGGTACCACTCGCAGTCCCCCCGTGTCATCCTGCAGGTGGGTACCTTCAGGGCAAGACCCCACTGAGAGGGAGAACCGGCCGGGCTGGGTCTCGCATGGGCTTGGTGGGTTTTATTGGGCTCTCGCCGTCGCTCCAAGCAAGCGGCCAGGCTGATGTCGGGGGGAGAAAAATGGCACTGATGGTGATAACGTTGCTGGTGTCTCGTTCCCGCACTCGTAGCCAGACGTCAACCCTGGGAACTGCTGGGCGTTTCGTGGGTCCCTGGGCTTTGTCATCATTCGCCTCTCCAGCATCATCCGCCCCACAGCCGTGACGCTGGAGCACATCCCGAAAGCCCTCTCGCCCCAGGGGACCATCCCCAGCGCCCCCAAGGACTTCGCTGTCTATGTGAGTGCCCTCATCTCCTCGGGAGGAGGAGGGAGACATGGTGGGAGGATGGGGTGGTGGAGGGCGCAGGAGGGTGGACTAGCAAGCCCTGTGTCTGGCTGTGGGGTGCTCGGGGGGGTGGGTGTTATCCTGAAGAGGAGGAAGAAGCAGTACTGGGAAGGGAGAGAGGGAGCTGAGTAGGTGTAACTCTTTGTCTTCCTGCCCATCCTTCCCCACTGGCCCCCATCCCTAATTGTCTGTTTTGGCCTGGAAGAGCAGGAGCAGGGGCCAAGGGCGCTTGTGTCTCTGTCTCCCTCTTCTGCCCCGGATGTGCTCATCGCCTCCGGTCTCCCTCTCTGATCACCCCTGGTTCTCCCTTTCTCCCTCCCTGCCCCTCCACAGGGCTTGAAGGACGAGGGAGAGGAGGAGGGTGTGCTCCTGGGGCAGTTCACCTACAACCATGACGGTGACCCCATCCAAACATTTTACTTGGAGGTAAGTGCTTTGACCTTGGAGCACCCAACCCTGAGAAGAAAAAGGGGATCCTGGGGTCTCTGATCCCTCCAGAGCTCTCAAGGACTCAGGTTTTTCCTTCCTCCTCTCTCCAAGGGTGATGCCACGGGCACGTACCAGCTGGTGGAGCTCCGGGTGCTGAGCAATTGGGGCCACCCCGAATACACCTGCATCTACCGCTTCCGTGTGCACGGGGAGCCGGAGCACTGACCCCCCAGCTCCCGCGCGGGATGAGGATGCTGCCGGGCCGACAGCAGGAGGGGACTCGTCTGGTTTGCCGCTTTGGACATAGAAATCCTGTGATGCACCAGCAGCTGCCCCAGGGAGCCGCTCCTCTTGCGGGAGGAGAAGAGCTGGTGTTTAAAGGGTGAGGCTTTCAGTCTTCCAAGGACCGGTGGGTGGCAAGGCAAGAGCATCCCACGTGGGTCCTGGCGCAGCCTGGCTTGTTTTCAGTGCGTACTGGACATTTTTAACTTTTTAAGCTGATTTTTTTTAATTGGGTCTGCACAGCCCCTCGTCCCCGTTGCCTCGCTTCTTTCTGACGGTGCGCCTAGTGTTGCCGGGGCTTGGGAAAGGGGGCATGTAACTTCTGCTATGTGCTTCACGCCGGCTTGGGCACGACAGGGTGTACGGGACCGCGGTGACTGGCTGGGTGCTGCGAGGGGAGGTAGGAGCCCACCGGTCACGGCCACCAAGTCTCTCCCCTCCACGTGGTGGTGGGGGTGTCATTTCTCCTGCCTTGGGGCTGGTTTAGGTAAAGATCTCCAGACCTCCGATGCTGGGCCGGCAGAGGGGAAATAAGACAGTATTAATGAAGTATTAACATAAAACTAACGGTTTGGGGCGGCAGGAGGGGGAAATTCGGCTCGCACTGGTGGCGGGGCCTGCCCCAGTGCTGCCGTCCGTCCGCTCGAGCCCTCCTGCTGCCGGCAGCTGTGTTGGGTCTTGGCGATGCCGTCAGCCCCCCTGGCTGGCCGGCTCCCCAGTGTTAAGCTTAACGATGCTATGGAAAACTCCTGTTGCCTGCTTCCCCTTTTGGGTTTGTTGTGTTGTGGTTTGGGGGTTTTTTTTTAAGGGGGAGGGAGGAGGGAGGCTATTTTCCAGTTGGGGTCTTGTGGGATTTTTTTTTTTTTGTAGTAACAAAAGAAAAAATACTTTTTTTCATGTGATTTCTACTTAACCAGAGAATGTTAATGGTGCCGCTTGGGCAAGTGGCTTAGATGCAGAGAGGGCTAGGGCTTTGTTTAGTAGGAGAATAGCGCGCACAGTAGAATAAGCTAGAATAAGATGAGCAGAGCCGTTGAAAATACGGGCCTTGAGTTGCCGGTGGCTTGGTAGCTGAACCCGGGAGACAAGGTCCTCCATGGACTGCTGCTTGGTGGGGTGCTGGAGGCACTCCTGCCCTCCTTGCTCCAGAGATGTCCTCTGAGACTGCAACGCGTGGCCAGGGCTGCTCCCCTGTGGCTGCATCTGTATAGGCGACTGTCTGCAGGGAGCTGCTGCCCCGATGCTCTGCACGACTCTCCCCATGCCTCGGTGGTCTTTTGGGTGGGAGACAGGATGGAGGGGAGACCTACTGCCCCAGGGGTTGCAGGTGCCAGCCGTGCAGCATCACCTTGGGGGGCAGCAGGGTCTCCTCCAACCTGTGGCGCTTGGGGCTGCCTCCGTCCCCTCCCCGTCCCTGATGGCAGATGGCTGGCGCGGGCTGACCTCCTTTCTCTTGGAAGGACTCCCTTTCCCTCCTGCCTTCTCCCTGCTGGCATCGCTCAGCTCCCCCAGCCCTGGCTGCAGAGGACCGTGCCGGGGCAGGATGGGGAGTCCTGCCTGCACTGGGCACGTATATACATAAATCCTGCCTGTACCCATCACGTGATGGGGGGAGCCATGGCAGGGGACTGCAGGAAGGATGCACCAGGGACCTTCCCCGGGCTGAGGAGAGCCAGGGCCATCTGGTCACTCCACCGCCTGGCTGCCTGCAGCACATTTAGTTTGGCTTATGTTCTTGGATGGTGTTTACAACCTCCACATTTTGTCTTGCGTTTTGTGGAAAGAAAAGCTGAAGGGCTTGTGTTTAGCGTTTCAGCCCTGTCTGATGCTGGCATCGTCTCACCCCAGCACTGGGGGAGCACTGTGACTTGAGTCCTGCTCTGGTCTTCTCTGCTTGAAGTGCTGTAGGGTGAGGGCTGTAGGGGAGGGGAAGGGGCTGAAGAGGTTCCTCCCTTCAACATGTCCTGAAGTGCGTCAGGCAAAAGTGCTCAGCTCTGCACCCCTCTGTGCCTGTCCCAGGAGCTGAGGGTGATGGTGACACATCCCTCCTGGAGGGGTCTTCTTGCTCCAAGCAGGGGAAGTGAGCCCAAAGGGCTCAGCCCTGCCCCTAACAGGTTAAAATTACCCCGTGGAGCCCCCTGCAGAGCTGGGAGGCCCTGCTGCTGGGAGAAAGCAGAGCTGCAGCCAGATCCCGTGATGATAAATTCTCTCCTATATTGAGCGTAGTCCTAATTCTTGGCAGCCACAGCCAAAGTTATTTTAAGCTTGTCTACAGCTGCCTGCTTGCCTTGGAGTCATGTCCATGGGTGCCCTGCCTGCAGCGAGCTGTGCTTTTATGAATGCCTAGACCTGTCCCAGGCTCGGCAGAGCAGCTCCTGTATTTAATTGAATGATAGAGAGCAGAGACGCAGCTCTCCTTCTTCCCCAGGGGTTCTCTAGCTGCTGGAGCAAATGGCATAATATCCACAAGGCTGGAAAACCCCTTTTCTTATCTCCCTTCTGGCTCCCTGGCCTCTGGGTTGGGCAGACAGGGTCTTCGCCCAAGGAAAAAAAAAAGAAACGGTTTCACCGTAAATGAGGCATGCTGGTGAGAGGTGGGAAAGAAGGACCTCTTTCCCTAAGAATGGAGTTGGAGGGGGGTCTCTGCTCCTTCCAAGGGAGTGTTACTCACTGGCTGTGGAGTGGGGAGCACTTGGCTTTACAGAGTGAGCTTGCCCTGTCCTTTGGAGATGAAAGTCTCTGCTGTTTGGGGTAAAACCACTCTGGAGGCACCAGCGAGAGGTCACTCTGGGGCTTTATGCTCTTCTCTAGAGGATAGCGGTGCTTTTAGAAGCCATCCTGGGGCTGCCCAGGAAGGCATGCTGAGGTTATGTGTGGTTTTTTTAAGTCCCGAAATTCTGCAGCGGTGCCGGCTACTGAGTGCTCGGCAGCTGCCTCCCGCAGCATTGCTGGAGCTGCAAAGGAAAAGAGGGCACATAAAAACTGCTGCTTCAGCACAGCACATCTCTGCCCGAGGTGGGTATTTAATCCTACTGCTGATGCAGGAGATGAGCTTGGTGAGGCAGGAGAAATGTGAAACAGCTGTGGGAGCAGATTTCCCCCTTATTTACTCTTTTTTCCCCTCCTCTATTCTCCCTCCTCCTCCTCGGATTGCCCTACGCACGTGTTACGAATTAGCCCTGCAGAAACAGATGGCTACAGGCAGGAGATGAGGTTGTATTTGATGCTGTAGCCCATTGCAAATGCTGCACTGTTTTGTTGGTTTTATTTTTTAATCGACAGATTGTAATTTATGCCTATGCA
>KZ505643.1:2162305-2183441 GCA_002844005.1 Limosa lapponica baueri
TAGAGCATAAAAAAAAAAAAAAAAAAGGCTGTGGAAATGGACTGGCTTGAGCTTGGGGAGGTATGTACTCGTGTCAGCTTAATCGGGGTGGGCTGGAGGCAGGCTCATGTTGAAGAGCTCCTTGTAGAAGCCTACCCTAGGGAAAGGCTTGTTCTCTGCTGGCCCTGGATTTGCCCTCACTAGTTTTCCCTGGGAAGAGGGATGCTGGGCACATCCGTGTCCCAGCTGGGGGAGGAACACAGACAGAAAAATTGATATGGACAATAGCTGGGAAGGGATGGGGTATGGGGTACTCAGGACCACCTCCTCCCTCAAGCATAGGCATGAGCACAGGGGTGAGCATGCCCCCTGCAGGTGTCCATAGTGGAGAGGCTGGTGGGTCTTCGCTCTGTCTACCACCAGCTCCCAGCCGAACACCTACCTGTGTTAGGAAAGGGGCGTGCAGGGCAGGAAAAGCTTTCATGAACCTCTGAGATCAACCGAGGAGGCAGGAAAAGGCCCATCCCAAGCCCTGGAGAGTCCCGCTGTATTTAGAAGAAACAGGTAAGGTGCAAATCGCTGCAAGGAGCCCAGGGGATCACAAGCTTATGCAGGCAATGGCAGTGCCGTGCTGAAACCGCATCGTCTGGCAAAGGGTCTCCCATGGAGTTGGACCCAAATGATTTGGTACAGCAGCTCTTCGCACACACGCACATATAACACATCTCCCACAGCACAGCTCACACCATGCAAGATTTCTCATTTCACCGCTCGGCCACTGAGAAGCACT
The DNA here is from genome assembly GCA_002844005.1 of Limosa lapponica baueri. Lineage (NCBI taxonomy): Eukaryota > Metazoa > Chordata > Aves > Charadriiformes > Scolopacidae > Limosa > Limosa lapponica. The sequence goes on from KZ505643.1 coordinate 2,163,075, forward strand.
AAATCTTCAGCAGAAGAAAAGCTGTCAGGGCTGGATGGAGGCACTACAAACGTGGCCTCCTCTCATAGCCAGCAAAGGAGCATTGGTGCCAGGCAAACCTGCTTTTGGTGTTAAAGCAGCAACTGCTGGTCTTCCAGCAGGACAAAAAAAAGCAACAAGACATACTTGAACTTGGAACAAACTTTTTTAAAATTTATTTTATAGATCACGCCAGCCTTGAGTGATCTTTGAATGCTGGTCACAAAAGAGAGATCACACCATCTCCTTTTCACAAACTGAACTAAACCCTCTTCCAGTCTTGGCAGTCTCCTTTGTTTGGAGCACAAGGAATGGAGAAAAAAGAAAACCGCCTGGAGCTCCCTGCTCCCCTCGGAAGCAGAGGGCAGTGAAATCAGATGCAGTTTGATGCTGCTACAGGGCCAGAAGACAAATGAACCAGGCCCTCGTGCCCTGCTTAGCCACACTTCACACCCCCTCACAATGCGGGTGCTATTAGTGTTGTAGCCGCCTATAGTTCCTCCCTCAGCAGGGGAGTGCTGGTATTTAGGCACATATAGCTTGGAAAGGACCGTCCGACCTCCCCGCTTCCACCCACAACTCAGGCCACTGCAGTCTCTAAGGCAAAGTATCCTCATCTCCAAACCACGGTCCTCACCTCTCCCATGCCACTTAATGCTCTTGGAGTGCTGGTGCTGGCACTGGGAGACGCGCTTCCCCCCCTCCCACACCACCCCCCCGAGCCTGCTGTCCCTCAGTCGGCTGGAAAGCCTACCTAAAATCACAAGGTGAACTGGAATGAACTCCACGCAAGTGCCACAGATTTAGAAACAGGAACAACCCGCTAAAGAGAGACAGAAACCTTTCAGTCTCCCTCTAATTAAAAGAAAAAGTCCTTCATCAGAGGAGGAAGCCCTCAAAGAAACCGAGGCTGACCGCACCTGCTGGGGAGAGCCAACGATTTGCTGAGGATGCCACCTCCTCCCTCAAAATGCTACCACGCTCCCACAGGCCGGCAGAGGATAACTCCTGTCCTCACAGGAGTGAAGGGAAGAGGCAGGGTTAGAAGAAGAGAGATCAAAATAAGCAGGGAATCGATCACTTGCGCATCCCAGGGTTAAAAAAAACAATAAAGTTAATTCGCAGACCGTCCTTCCATCCTTGCAGGGCCTTCCTGCAGAAGCCAGAATTTCTCATTTAAAAAAAAAAAAGAAAAAAAAAAGAAAAATTACCACGTACTTCCAAACCTGAAAGTACTTCTATAAGTTTGGTACCAATTCATCATTGCCCTCCAGCCAAGAGGGGAGAAGACAAATCACACCTCTGCCCTCTGCCACGGCAAAGTTTGGCCAGTGAGTTCCAGAAAAGATCAGGGAAATTTTGGAGTAAACAAAAAATCAAGGGAAAGTCATGTTTTCCTGGTGTCTCTGTTCCAAAGGTATATTCCCACCTGTCATCTCTGTCCATTGAGGTGAGGCGGCTTTCTCTGGCTCAAGGGATGGACCGCGTGTTCCTGCCCTATGTTCCTAATACTGTCAATTGAGCTGCCGCAGCCTTGAGAGGCAGGTTAGATTTGCTCCAACGTGCACTGAACAAACAACAGGAAAAGCAGCATGATAAGAAGGGGAACAGGATGGGCAAATAACTGCCCATTTAATTCTGTCTCTAATTTAAATCTTAAGTGCTATCAACATATTCGAGAAGGATATTTAGTACAGGGTTCCTCAACATCAAGAACTGCTTTCCAATTTGCTTCCTTCTTAAGATCTCCAACTAATGACATTTCTTACCGCCTCCTTCCAACTTCGGTCACTACAACTTTAAATTAAACCCACTTAGAAATAGTTTCAGATGGAGGGAATCCAGAAACATATTTGGCACGGGGCCACAGTGGTGAGGAAACAATGCCCTCTGGAGCCATCCTATGGAACGGGTTTTAACCTTTGCAAGTCTGAAATTTCAGGTGTTTGATAACCCCTGGATCTGAGACAGCAAATAGGAGGAGAGCAGCAAGTCCTGTGAACAGAACGGGGTGAGGGAGGAGGGAGGCAGCTAACTGGCTCTTCGCAGTTCTATCCGGATTCTCCTCTCATCTTCATGCACACAAAATATAATAAAAACTAAGAATAAAAACTAAGCCCATGATGTACAAAAATGTGTCGACAGGGGGAGGAGGAAGGTGTCAGTTACTCAGTTCTGTGTGTCTTATCACCTTCATTAGCTTATAAATTATGCTCCTCTCCATTGTTTCCTTCAGGGAGGAGGGACGATTCTTCTGCAGCCAATCAGCTGGTATGGGTTTTGGTTTAAGCTGCTCTGGATCTTTTGGATAAGAAATGAAGGGAAGGGGAGGAATTCCTCAGAGGGAGGAGTAGTAAGAAATTCAGCAGCCACTGGCAGGAGTCACACAGGCTCCCTGAGACTTCACTTTATGGCGCTGACCCCCACGTCGCCGGCCTCCTCCTCCGACTTTTGACTGAAAAACAAGGAGAGACATTTTAGTGCGCAGCAACCTCTGAATCAGAGTATCAACACAGCAGGGGTTCAGACGGACTACACACATGTCCAGACAGCGGGAGGGCAGTGGTGACTGATCAACTTTCTACCACTGCAGGAAGGAGATAAGGCAGACAGACACACCATGAAGGAAGGAGGAGAGACAGATACTCCATGACGTTCAGCCCTTCAAGCTAGGGAGGACCTGATTTCCCAATTTTCTGAATGCTTCACTCCCATGAGAGTCAGCAGGTGTCATGGAGCTCAGCATCCAGGAAAGCGAAGCCTCAGGCTCCCTTGGCTTTGAAAAGAATGGAAGGAGGGCCCCCCACCCACCTAACAGGGCTCTCTTGCTAACCTGACTCTGCTCCCAGCCTCAGGCCAGCAAACCCACCCTTCTTTTAAAAAGGCCAAATACCTTATTGCCCTCACGGATGTGGGGCTCTTCATCCAGCGCAGGCTGAGGGGAAGCAGCAAGGAGAGAGAGGCAGAGGTAAGCAAGAACAAAAGCAACACAGACTCTCAGGGGGAGGGACGAAACAAAGAGCAAGCTGGGAGAACTACTTACAACCACAGCAACGCTACAAGACAAGGAGGAGATAGGGCATTTGTAAGAAGCCACAGGCACATGCAGAGGGGGAGAACCCCTGCCAAAGGGCTCTCTTTCAGCTGCCAGCCTGGCTCAAGAGAGTGAGATCTCACCAATGACAACTAAGACAGCTAAAATTAAGAGGGGGAACACTGAACACTCTCGACAGTCAGTTCCTGAACCTTTTGCTTACTAGTTGAGTACACTACAAGGAGAAGACCCATGTAATAAAGCTGATAAATAGCTCACAAAGCCCACAGTTAGCATTGAATTTCCATTCCTTTCAGACTAGAAAGTCTAGGTATCCTCAGACAAGCTGAGCTGAGAAGTCCTAACCAACAAAACAACCTGGATAAATTTCTCTCAAAAAAGATAAACCTTTCCTCCTCCTTGGACATCTCTATCCTTTTTCTTTGACAAAGCAGACAACCTGTGTCTGATATTACTACTTAGGTTGTAAATTCTCTAGCACAGGGATGTTCTACACCTCAGCAGAGGTGTAGACAGCAGAGACCAATTCTGTGACTGGTTTGTAGGTGCTTCACTAGTTCAGCTACTGGGTATATGGAGACACTTCTTCACTGTGAGCACAGTCAAGTAATGAAACACATTGCCAAGGGAGGCTGTGCAGTCTCCCTCCTTGGAGCTTTTCAAGACATGACTGGATAAAACCCTGAGCATCCTGGTCTGACCTCAGAGCTAATCCTACTTAGAGCAGGAGGTTTGACTAGACACTTCCCGAAGCCCAACCCAAATTGTCCCAGGATCTTAAGCTGCTAGCTGCTGAAAGATCAGCCATGCCAAGTCATCCAGTCACCAGAGAATTCTGATTTCTACCGTTAGACTACCTATATTTCAATTTGTTTCTGTTGCACATGGAGTCCCAAGATGAGTTCAAGAGTATGAGGGGATAATGCTTGTGCTTTAGAGTGCCCTTCCTCCAACAGATGAAACCAGGATGCAAACAGCTTGGACAGACATCATATTTTCCTCACTTACCAATGGCTGCAGGGCAGTAGGTGTCAGTGGCGCCGCGGCTGTTGAGGGGGCCTCGTCCCCAGCTGGTGGGCCCCCAGCTGCCGTCCCAGCTGGGGGAACACCATCCTCTCGTTTCGTAACAGCTCCCTTCTTGGTTGACTGCATCTTGATCTGCTGTGGCTTGGAATTCATAGGGGAGTTATTGGTGGTCTGGAGTAACTGCAAATTACAAATGGAGAGGTCAAAGATCAGCATTAAAATAGCTAGGCCAATATGGCAAGGTTCGATGCTGCTTTTTAAGAAAAAGCTTTGAGAGGATTGATATCAATAGCCATCACGAGATGGTGGCAGCAACAGCGGTTCAAAGAAATTTAGGCTCCTGAGCTGCCCTCAAGAATCCTCACAGGGTGGAAAGGGCCACTCAGCTGAGGTGACACTCAGCCCTCCTCAATGACTCAAAGGGAACCAGCTAAAAGCCGTCAGAAACAGATCAAGCCATACGAACCAGAGGTATCTGGCCCACCCCCCCTGCTTCACATTCCCTCATGCACACCAGCTAAGAGCCACCACACAACAAAGCACACTGGTCATCTGCAACCACGTCAGGGCTGACGTTTGTGATTGAGGGATGGCCTCTTCCCTCAGTTTTCCAGAGCTATACAGATTCTCCTGCTGGCTTCTCAGCGCCAGAAGTAGCTAATGGGCAAAAAACCAGTTGGACTCTTCAGCCTTTACCTTAGTGATGGTACCCACAGCTTTGGTGCGGCCTTCACGGAAGACCAGACGCTGGTCTATATGCAAATATTCTGGGGTTTTGATGAAGCGGAAGTGCACTGTGGCTTTGTCCCCCGTCCGCAGGCAGTCCTTGTCCATGCTGAGAATCGTGGCCGTCTGACGGATGCTGCCACAATGCACTGTGAATGCAATGCACAAAGGCTTTCAAACAGCCAGAGCCATTAGAGGAATAAGCTTCAGAGAGACACCTAAGGCAGCTCTTGCTACCCTACAGCTAACTGCACTGAGTTTGGAACGTAAAAATCCACTGCGTACCAAAGAGTATAAGGTTCATATGGCTGCCTTTGTTCAGTCCTCAAAAAGAAAGCACACATAAGCCAGAATAGTTGCCTTCAAATGGAGACTTTGAAGAAGCATCCTCAATAGAATCCTACAGGCCAAGCAGCCAGACTAGACCGCCTGACCTAAATGAGTCTCTCAGTCAGCACCTGAAGCTGAAGAACCTCTGCACCAGGGAGATCTGGCTCAGGCAAGCTCCAAGTACACTTGGAGTCACACATCTCCTTTTTACCTACAGCCTTTGCCACTCTCCTCTGTCAGCTCCCTCCCCTCTCTAATGCGTTGCTGGGAAAGATCAAACCAGGAACTATGGCTTATATTCAGGCTGACAGAGCCATCAGGAGAAAAATGATCTCAGGCTAGAGCTGACACGAACTGTTACCACTGGGAAATAAACGCTGAGACACATACCCATGGCCTGATATCGTGGGCTGATGGTGGTGGGGTGATGGAGCACTAGAATCTCTGCTTCAAACTCCCACGATGCTTGTGGATTCAGGCGGGGCGACACCATTACCATGCCTTTCCGGATGGAAGAACGCTTGATCTGAAAAGCAGAGACACAAAAAAACCTTAGCGTGATTCTCCAGGGAAGAAACGTGCTTCTCTGGCTGACTGCATCTAGAAGGGTCCTAAGGGATTTCAACAGGTATTAACTCGTGCTCACCAAAAGGCAAAGCCAGAGCTGTTTAGCAGTATGTAATGATGTTATGCAAAGGTTGCAAAAATCAAGTTCAGCTGAAGTTTCTGAGGAAGCTTTAGTTAGAGTGCTGGGGATGCTGGACACTGACACAGAAGTTTTAACTCACTGATCCTTTAAAAGCAAAACATACATCCTGATTGCACATTACCCAAGCAGATGACGTCTCCAAAAGCATGATGTCTGTTAACACAAAATGACAAGACTGAACACATGAAGTTTGGTATAGCTTAAACTAGATCTCCTTAGAATCAGTGCAGCTTCTATTGACAGAAACCTTCCACCAGAGGAATCACATCAAATTTTGTTGATTTTTAAATCCCCAAATCATGCAGCTGGTCCTATAAGTTGAGAGGAACAGTGTAAATCCCCTGCCTAGGCCGCTAACATAGCTGGAGCACAAGAGGAAACTTTTCTTGCACTTTGTTACACACCTCCAATCCTATTCCTCTTTACCTTGGGTCCCACTGCTATTACCAGGCAGCTGTCAGCTGGAGCAACCGGGACACAGGACCCACAGAGGTTCTATGGGATTTTCAATGCGTTGTGAAATGAGGCAGCTGAGGTTTGCAGAAGCAGTTCTGATCGCAGCTGAACTCCAAGAGCACTTTCAAATTAGGAGGGTGGCTCCTGTTCTGGGGGTCTAGAGCAGATCATCTCACCTTTTTCAAAGCAAAGGAGGCGGTCTGGCCTCCCCGCACTTCTTTGACGGGCATTCTCTTGCGGTGGATGGACTTGACAGCAATCGGTAGGAAGTTGCCGAGGGGATCTGGCCCCAGCAGCAGGGTGTCATTTAGCTTGATTAGGCCTCTCAGTGTCGTCCCAGACACAACTGTTCCTACGCCCTAGGCCAAAAAAGAAAAAATAGTAATTGGGGTCACTCAGCCACACTAGCAGAAGAGCTCTAGAACTCCCTTCTCCAGGGAAGATGCCTTATTCAACCTGAAAGAGGGAGCAGAAAATTCTTCAAATACCAGGCCCCTTACCGGGACAGAGTAAGTATCATCTATCTGGAATTCTGCTGGCTCTTCTTCCCTGTAACTGGTCCGTGGAGACAAGAGATTAAGAAACATCTTCAGCAAATCTAGGTTCTCTCCAGTGACATTTGAAATCTGGAAAATCGGGCACATCCTGTAAAGAAGAATTGATGAAAATGGAGTTAGTTCACCTCCCTGCCTGGAATTCCATGTGTAGGGAGACATCCAAAAATCTCGGGACTGAATTCAATACACAGTGCTAGGAAGGGAGAGCCTGGCAAGCAGTCAGATGCACAACACCCCATGTTTGAAAACCTGCAACATTGCCACTGCCTTCTAATGACTTTCAGGAATAGGTGTAAGGTTCCGGGACTGAAGGAAGCTGAATACCCTGCCATCTTCTGCAGGCTGCCCAGAAGCAGCCTCTCATTTCTGTCTCAGAGAGGGGAACACAAGCGGGTCAAGCTCAGAATCAACACATTCTTATGGAATCAACACACCACATGGCAGATGCAACCTTCACACATCTAGACAATGGGATTCTCTTTCTGAATCTTCTCACCCAGTCTCCAAATAGGATGGAAAGAGAAACGACTTCTCCTCTACTCCCGTTACCTCTCTGAGCTGAAGTTGGAGGCTGTTACAATGACATCATCCTTGCTCTGAACCAGCACGGGAATCTTCCTGCACCCTGGGGACTTCAGCAGTCGCTGTAACAGCTTCAGGGTTTCTTAAAGGGTGAAATGAATATTGTTAGGGAAGCATCTCCCGTGTTTACAAATCGCTTTTGTGGGGTCTCTCCCCAAAGGGAGACTGGTGTTCTTGCCACAAATAGACAGGAGAAGATGGCTAAAAGTGCGTGAGTGAGACTATGAGTTTGCTGCAGCCCAGAAGGGACTTAGGAGCCATTCCATCTTCCATTTCATGCCAGTTAGCTTGCTGCCAAGCGACACCATACATGAACAGACATACAAATTTGCATCTGCAAGTGCAATGCTGGGAAGTAGACATTTTATAGCTGTCTGTTAAGTAGCTTCAAGCAGTTACAAGGTATTTCCTAGTACTATAAAGGATTTTTCATATTGAATTCAATGAAAACCAGCAGCACTCAGGAACTGACGTATTTGAGAATATGTGAATTAGAAATCAATTTTGACGAAACAAACTTCAACACACTTTGCCTGGCCATGAACCTACCCTACAAGGTTAGAGAAGCGTGAAAGAGGTAAAGATGGCCATCGCAGACTAGGACACTGTAGGTGGACAAGATCCAGAAATAAATATTTTGGGACAAATCTCATGGCTTTCAACTTCGATCTCTTGCCTCTTTTAAATTTGTTTTCTAAGCCTCATATCTATCAGCCAGCAGGGGTGCTACCTGATGCGTTTGCATCAGCCTCCTGCAAAGTGCCTTACAATAAACAAGGGGGGGAAAAAAAGGCTAGTAAGGGCTTAAAAGAGCAAATAATTTACATTCCACAATTGTCATCCAATTGGATGTTTTTTGTGAACAAATGATTGCCTATGGGAAAGTAATGTTTTGGATACAGAAACACAAACATCTAATCATGCCATCTGCTCTTCATAGATACACTAGAGCCAATCTTGTGTCTATTTAATTTAAACAGAACATGACACAGGAGTGGCTTCTCCCAAGAGCAGCTCTTCTCTCCTCACCCTGAGCCAAATGTTCTCCTTCTCTCCCAGTTATTATCTTATGGTAGGGCCTTACATTTATTTGCCAAACATCTATTATAGAATTATTTAGATTATCTTTTGATCATACATGTCTGTTTACCTGAAACATATTTAGGATTTTTACAATAATGAACTAACCATGGACAGTACCGGGAGGATCCACTTTCCTGATTCTCAGGACTGCTTATCAAAAAAAGCATTGCTCCCACTAACCACAGCATGTTCCTGAAGGTGTGAGAGATGCATCAAGAGAATTTTAAAGGTGAGAGTTGGTCACAGCCTGAAAAAATGTCAAGTTAAAGGGCCACTGCTGGGGTTAGAGGTGCTGCTTTAACAGCTGCTGAGCCAAAAAACTAGCCCCTGCTGCTCATTGCCATCCCCACTTGTGTCCAGTCCAGTCCTGCTACCACAGACCACATACTGCTTTGAACCACGATTTATTAAGCGTTGGTTGGTTGTTCAGAGAAGGAGCTGCTGTAGTTATGCCAGCATATCTGAGAAGTGCCCAGGTGAGCAGGATGTAACAAGCAAGCTACCCCTTCATCTAAGAGAACAAGTTTGATCACAGCTTAAGATCACACTCAAACTGTGAGCAAGAAGGAAAGCAGCTTTCGAGAGAACTTCCAGACTTTCCCTCCAGGTTTAAATACCCAGAGCGAACATAAAGCCACAACCCCAACTGTAAATTTCTCCTCTTAGAGCTCAGTTAAGCAAAACCCTGTAGCAAACACTTTTGGGTTGCCCAGCTGAGTCCCCCCAACTTGGGTAATTTTGAAATGGTGACAACGAATGAACTGCCTGCAAAATGGGTAAGGGAAAAGGATAGATTTCTGGAAGGTGTTTAAGATGCAGTCAAAACCACATAAGGCAGCTTTCCTCCAGCAGTAACTCCTCAACCCAAGCAGAGGATAACAGCACATACAGAGGTAAGAAACAGCCCTGGAGAGAGCTTGTAGGACTCACCTTGCAGGATGTTGGCAGGGCACATGTCGATCTTGGTCACCACAACGAAGACAGGAACGTTAAGTGCAAGCGCCAGGCCTAAGTGCTCCTTGGTCATTCCAACAATCCCAGCGTTACTGCCAACCTACACCAGGGATACAAGAAAGGATGATGTAAATGTTCCTCCTCCAGTGAGCTAGGTCTTGTGTCCGACATGCAGTAGGCTGTGATTAGGTTGTAGGTGAGTTATTGGGAATGTATGAGCACACCTGGCTCATTTCAAATACTGTTGGACACTGGCTGAGGACTCATTGCTCCTCAATTTTAGCAAGGTGTTCTGGAGTTAAGAAATCTTTCAGTTTTCAAGAACAATACACCTCGGGCCCGTGTGAGACTGACAGTCCTGGGGCGCTTGCCTCAGAGCCCTGGCTACATATCCACAGTGGTGGCTGTTCTCCACCCCTGGGAGATGCTGCCTCCCTCCACCACCCCACAGGCACTTGGAATAGGAAAGAAGTTGAGGCTGTTAAAGCTGTGAACAGCCCCACTTGTGCTGGTGCAGTACATCTTTCTTGCTACCTACCATAAGCATGCAGAAGTCGGGTAAATGGCCGGTCATGCCGAAGACGGTGGTTTTCAGGTACTTTTCGTGACCAGCCAGGTCAATGAAAGTAATGACCTTGGTGGATTTCTCACAGATCTTTGTCCATTCCAAGCTGCCACCGTGGCTGTCGGGCTTGTTGACCACATTGCCCTCACTGTCGAAGCCCAGAATGTCATTGCCCACGCTGCTGGTGCGGCCTGACTCTATCTCATGCTTATGGCGGAAGAGCTTTTGCCGAGCAAAACCTCGGCCATTGTCAAGTTCGCCATGTGTCAAGACACCTAGCAACGTGCTCTTTCCTGCATCCACATTACCAACCACTGCTACCCTGGAGGGGGAAGGAAAAAGGAACCTGGTAAAATCTGATACCTGAAGAAACAAACAAGCAATCAAAAAAACCCCAACAAACCAAACACACCACCGCTCCTGCAAATAACTAGCTTTTTCTGCCTAACCTTAAAAGAGAAATTCAAGAATGTTAGATCTTCACAAGCAGAGCAGAGATTCTTTCACAGTTATTACCCAGACTCTGAGGACTGGTATGTGGAAGACTGTGGAAACATGTCACTGGTGCCCTGAACACAGGAAGCTGAACTTGACATTGCTTGACAACACATGCACATGGCAATTCAAAAGAAAGTCTAAATCCCAACTTGATCTAAATACCTCTCCCTTTTTTGTATTTGTCATGTTGCAGTAGCAGCAGCTGCTAGGGAAAACATAGAAATTTTGATTTCTGTTCCCAGAGAAGGAAAAGCTCAAAAGACAATGAAATTTTTTTGGGGAAACCCTTCTCCTACAGCAATCTCCTTCCTTGTCTCTGATAAAGGTGGCTATTACGGCTGTTGGCCAATGTTGGAAATCCATTCCATCCAGGTTTGGGCAGACTCTCAAGTGATGTCACACAAGCTATTAGATGTCCATTAAAAGGTGACTTGGATCATCGTGATCTTGGAATAGAATTGAACCCTTAGTCAAAAGTATTGTATTCCAGCAGTGTGCATATCCGCACATACAGACGCACGTGCACATGTGACTCCCTACCGGGATCCTAGCCCACAAAAGATCCCCAAACTGTGAAGGTGTCACCCAGAGAGCAACAGCCCTCAGCTAAACACAGGTAAATCTTCACAAACACTTTGTTCACAAAAAAGACAGCAACAATAACAACAAAAAGGTGATTTCATTAGCAAGGAGTGGTCAAACGCAACTCCCTTTGTTGGGTAGCTACAACACCCAGACTCGAATCCGCGTTGCTGGCTCAGCATCGCTGACTGCTCACAGGGTAAAAATGCAGCTGGGCTGCTGACTAACCCTGTCTCCACCCGGCTCCTCACCTGACCTCCAGGAAGTCGTTGTCACCCACACGTTTCCGAACAAGGTAGTCGCGCACCTTGCCCCCTGCCTCCTGGTGCTCCCGCAGGAGGATCACGTCTGCCTCGATCTGCTCTGCCATGCTCTTCAACGTGGCATAGGATGCCTCCATGTCTGCCTCGCTCAGACCGTATTCGGTCCCATCTAGTACCATGTTGAGGAGACAAAGGACAGTCAGTGAGCACCACCTTGCAACAGCCAGTAGCAATATCATTCTGCCTGGGACTTTCCACACCAGTCAGGATTTATACGATTTATACGTTCACACAGCCATGTGAACAGAATAAGCACCCTTTGCCCCCAAGTAAAAAAGGATGGTCTCCACTCGAAGTCTTAAAAGATACTAGAAAAGCACCATCTTTCATCTACAGGAGTTTTCTTCACAATTTCTACAAGAAAATATTTACATATTGGCAAGGAAGTCACGTTTCTGTCTAACTCCCTTACTTCACATGTTGAAGGTACTTTGCATGCAATTTCCTTCAGTCAGATAAAACATCTCCTCTCGCATTGCAATAAAGGGAAAAGCATTAACAAAAGGAAAGCTCTGACTGTGAAATATCACCACAATTAACCAGTGAATGTGGGACCGATTTAAACAATCAGCTTATTTTATAAAACCACATCCCAAGTGTACATTTTCTACAAGTCTGCCGTGCGCAGCAATTCCTTTAGCCCCCACAATACTCCAGTTAAAACAATGTTTTTGGCAGGTCTCACTGCCTTCGTCCTGGCGATTGAAAGAAATGCTGACAGCATATGAGGCCACAAAAAACCAAGGAGGCACGGCTGCCTCTGAACAGCCCCCCCAAGCAAAGAGCTGACAGTCGGAGCAAGTCGGTGGCAAGTATCTAGACAGTTTAAAGGCCACCACAGCTTTCAGCTGCTCTCTTAACGCAGGTGCTGAGAAGCTGCACGGATTTCAAGACAGAATCTCCTCAGTGGGTAAAAAAACAACACACAAAGGTGGAGAGCCACATAGCACCTGGATGACCGAAGCTATTGCTGTGTGCGCATTCGTATACACGTCTGACTCATCAGCTGGTAAGCAGTAACTGCAGTTTGCATGAACTAATCAGCATTTTAACTACTGCACAGCTCTACAAGTAGAGTTGCTGGGTGATTTCCAACCTAACTCATAAACTGAAGAGAAGGTGAGGAAAACAAAAAGCACCAGGGCTTGGGGTTTTGGGTCAAGAGTCAGGGAATGAGAAGTAGGGGACAGGAGAGGGTAAAAGCCAAGGGAGAAAGGGAGGGGTCACTACTGATGAAGCAGTGAGCCTCCTGGCAGTCTTCACTCGCTTCTCAGTCATCTGAGTTGGGTATCCATGATGATCAAAATCATAGACACTCAAACTGAATGAGAAGGAGGGATGGTGGCAGGGATATCAACATTTTAATTTTTTTTCCAGTTGGCTATTGTTTCAAATTTATAGAAAAGATCCTCATCTTCCTTGACCATGCAGCAACCCAAAATGAAGTCAGAAGTTTCAGGCCTTATTTTAAGAAACAAATGCCCACTTCTAAGTACATCATTGCATCAACCACCAGTTAACACCCTCACAAGGTATCCTAGAGGAGAAAGCAGTTACTAGCCTGATCTCCCCTGCAGATGTGGTTATTCCAAACACCACGGGTTCAGACTACATGTGGGAAGCTCGCTTGGACGCGAGAGCATTATCCTCATTATCCTGTGATCTTGGCTGCATGACCAATGGCCACCTAATCCTGGCTTCTTTTCTGCGTTGGCTGCTTCTCAAGACACCAAGAAAACCCAAAAAACAGTTCTAAGGTAACACAACTCTCTCCCTCCATTACTTCAGCCAAACCTGTGCACTGGTGACCAAGGTTTTGTATTCTTCCTCAAACATATTAACTAGTAGAATACCTGATGAGCAACTTGATATCCAGCAGATATATAATATGTTTGAAACAAGTCTTTAGCCTTATGATAGCCACAGATATTTTTTTTTTTTGCATTCAGAAAAGAAATTTCGATTTCAAAGCAAGAACATGTTCAATATTATTTTACCAGCATCAGATGCAAGTATTCAAACTGTGAAAAAGAACAAAAAAGTAATCCATGCTAACTGCTGAAATCTGCAAAGGCAAATGACTGCAGTCACACCCGAGTTAATGTGACAATAAAGGCCTCATGGTAAGAAAAGGAAAACCCGTCTCTCTATAGCATACACTAAAAAGAAGGTCAGCAGCATATATTTTGGCTAACTCCAATACATTCCTGTGGGGTAAAAATATTGTTGTTTACAATAGAAATGAACAAAACCAGACAGAACAAGACCTCCATCAAGCACTGAGGAGGTCTGTACTAAAACTGTTGTTGCAGTTTCAGATCCTTCGTCTTTTCCTGGTGTGCCCAGACAAGTTATGCCTTATTTCCAAACAGAACTTGGATGATTTTATACAGGAAATATGTTTAGCTCCACTTCATAAGACAGTTGCTGGCAGGAATAAAATAAAAAGAATCTGTGCCACATGTTCTGCTATACTTTATGGAGGTTTCCAAGTTATTCTGGAGAAGTAAGTACTTCTACTTCAGCAGCAGTCCAGTTAGATGAACTAGGTTTTTAATACAATTTTTATGTTTTTTTGTGGTTTTCCTCGGGAAGCTATACTCACCTGATCCTTGACCAATGACATAGATGGTCTCCCCACATCCTTCATCAATTCTCTCTGACATCTGCCGCAGCAAACTGTCATACTGCTCTGAAGTTGGACTCACCATCACCAGCTGGAAAAAAGATTAAATATCCAATTTGCAGATGTCAAGCAAACAATTTCACCAGCAGCTTCAGTTATAAGGACAATCAATCAGGATGGTTTATTGAAAGAGGAGGCTGTTTTTCATGGACCGCTTTCTGGTGGTTTGTTTTTGTTGTTGTTTTTTTTTTAAACCAGCTTCTCTGACAGCTATTTCCTTGTGAAACTGCACAAGGTTATTTGTCTGAGCTCAGAGTTCATTTACGTTGGAAGATACACTTCAAAGCAAGTAAGAATACCAAGCATCCCATTTTGAGGTAACCAATGTTTAAAAGCCACATTTAAGTGAACATCCCACTTCTCCTTCTGTGTAATACATGTTTCCAAGCAAAGAAAACAGAAAGGGGAGGAGCTATTTCTTCCAAAGAAATTCCTCAGCTGGGTACTCCACTGTCTCTGCTGCAGAGAGTGCGTCTGCTCCCCCAAAGCCAGGAGAAGCCAGCCAGACCTCACTGCAGAGCACACCTAGGCACCAAAACCTAGAGCATCTCACAAATCTTTCACATTCTTGATCTCCCCTTTCATTTTCTGCGAGGGCAGAAGGGAAGGAGACAACACGAATAGGCATTATTTTCAAACTCCTAACAAAACTTTAGGTACTTTACACTACAATGCTGACAGGCAGATATACGAAGGGGTTTGTACAAGCATATTTGGACATTTCACCAGTGAAGAGCTGCATTTGGCAAGCCAGCAGCTGTGTTACCAACAAACTTTGACTGCAGTTATTGCAACAACCACAACTTCCTTCACCCTTCCCTGTAGAGGCATCACGAGAAGCAAAAAGTGGACAGAAACAAATAAGAAAATGAGGACAAGAAGACAATGCTTCAGGGTGGATTTTTCTTAGAACAGAATGGAGTAGCAACATTTTTGGCAAAAACCTGTGTTGCTCATACAGTACAGCTGAGGACACCCATACAGAGTGGCCGCAATGGTGGAGCAGCGATTGAGATAGGCATTGCTGTTAAAAAGGCACTTTTAGTAAGAGTTGTAAAGGCTATCACCTACCGATAGGCACGCCTGCGCCACACTACAACACTCAGTGAAATCCAGACTTCCACTAGCTGTCCTCACACGCACATTCCAAAATCATGCCCAGAACGATGTACTTCACTACACACTAAGGCTGGTCTAAAAATCTGTGCTAGATTTACCTAAAACATATGGTTTACAGCAGTTCACAATGATTAATTACATCTTCAAGCCTGCCCAACACTCTCTACTAAGACAGCCTGACTTGCTAGCACAGCTAACGCAATGTGTATTCAAGGGGGAACCACCTTTACCACCTACTACTGCTACCTAGTTGATGAAGACCTTTATTAGAAATCCAGAGTGTAAGGGAACCCCAAACCCCACAAATAAGGCTTAAGCAGCTTTTAAACCTATAGCGATGCACACATTTGGAAAACTGAAGCACAGGCAGCAAGTGCTGATTTAGAAGGTTTTAGGCAGTCAACACAACGCTTTCCTCAAATGTTCAGGGTGACACAGAGCAGGTACGTGTCTGCGAGGGCCAGACAGCTACAAGAGAGACAATTATCTTCACGTGCCTCTTTTACACACATGCCCTACCTAACCGTTTTAACTACTTTGCACAGTCTGCAAAGGGTAGCAAAGCACTCTGGAAGGCCACGTAGTCTTTCGATTTCATGCTACAGAGGACTGAGTTTCGCCTTTTCTTTTGGTTTTGGTTTCTTCTTAAAGGAGACCACTGGATGTAAATGTATTGAGAGAGAAATCAGCAACTGTTCAGAGGCTTGATCAGGAGAGGAACGGAAGGCTGTGTGTTGATGTGTAAGGCTTGTTTTGCCCAGGGAGCACTTCAGGAATTCCTGGAAGCACAGCAGATAG
Source organism: Limosa lapponica baueri (assembly GCA_002844005.1). Taxonomy (NCBI): domain Eukaryota; kingdom Metazoa; phylum Chordata; class Aves; order Charadriiformes; family Scolopacidae; genus Limosa; species Limosa lapponica. Next base: position 2,179,142 of record KZ505643.1, read on the forward strand.
GCTCACTGTTTAGGGTAGTGCACCAGCACAGGTCAGGGACTCAGGAAGATCTATTAAACAGGCTGTCATACACATAAAGATCAATAAAATAACAGGGGCCACTAGTGTAGACGCACAATAACTTCAGTTTCTTCAAGTCTCATCACCAGCTTCATTCTTCTATGAGCAGTGTGAGTGGGCAGGGTGTTTGTCTAAAGTATCAGGGGACATTTCAGCTTAGCATCTCACTGTAGCCTTTCTTCATGGTGCTAGGCAGGAGGGCTAGGGGCTAAAACAGCATAGTACCCCCCCACACCAGCTCAAAACACTGTTCCCCTACCCTGCTGCTTTCACTGCCATGCAAAGGTGCTGCTGAAGGGTGTTCCAGAGGTAGACTGCCTCCAAAGCCTACCCTGGGGCCGATGAAGCTTACAGCTGATATGACATAGCGGGATGTCAAGAGAAGGATGCGTAGATCAAATCACAGCTTTCATGGATCACACCTTCCAATGCTGTCCAGTTATTTCTAACAGCTGCTTCTGCAGCCCCCAGACAGTTCTGCAGTTTCCTAGGTCACTGCAAGACCTAGCTGTTCTGAAGATCTCTTTAGCTAGCTTCCTGGACAGAGGGAGCCCATTCTTTGCCATCTCCTTGGTTGGAGAGAGGCCCTCCGTCTTGGCTTCTCTGGTTTTATTGCTTTTCATCTTTGAGCAATCCCCTCCATGCTTGCACTACATATTCTTGTTTTTCAGAGGTTTTCACAAAGTCAAAATTTTTCACTTTTGCTCTTTCCACATTGCCAGCATCGAGCAGTTAACAGGAGGAGCCATGTGGGTCTAGCAACCTCGGATTTCCTACAGGGCAAAAAAAGTAACAACCAGTTATTCTTTTATTCTCAGCACAGCAGAAAGAAATATATCTCACACCTTTGAGATGCCATCTCTAAAGTCCCTTCCCAATCTCTGGGGAAAGGTAGCTTTTCCCATCTTTCCTCTGATCAGTTTTGGGTAATAGCTATAGGTGTCTGAGCTTACTCTGGTGGGACAAGCTGCAGTGTGCCATTCTGCACTACCCAACAGCAAACAAGAGTCGGTAATATTAACAGCAATTTCCAGACACCAGTGAGATTAAGCTAAGGTTATATCAGCACTACTACAGGCAGTCCTTACAAAAGAAGCATCCCATATCCATGACGCGGACAAACTATAAAGATTAAGGGCAAACCAAATACTATGTGGTACGTAGTGCTACTCTATTGGAGTAACACAGCCTGACATTTTGCACATTGCTGGAAGGCAACACCAGCCATTGGGAAGTCAGGGGAAAGGCACCTTCTGCAATGTCATATTTTGCTTTCTATTTCCTGTGGACATACATCGTTCAAATGCTATAAATGTTCTGCTGTCAGTGTAGATCTAATAAGTGTCAGCTTCACTAATAGCCTTGTGTGATATGGTTTTGACCTGAAAGATGATTACTGCTGCAGTGTGTTGGTACTAAAGGGAAAACAATCACCCATTAAGATCAACACGATAATGAATTTGTGCTGATGAGTGGAACTATTTGCTTGACCAGCTCACAAGGTGCACTTGGTAACTGAATCCCAAAGTGCTCCTCTCTAAAAGGAGCACACCTTACAATGAACACACTGGGGGAGGACTGGGAGAAAAGTATGTAACACAGCGAGGGGGCAGGTCAGACCAGGACAGAAGTAGCAAACAAACTGCAGCGGGAATCACCATTTTAAGCAGGAATCTGAGGGCAGCAATTCAACTGGGAAGACAGAAAAGATGGGGGAATCAGGACAGGGAGGCAGGTTAGCTACCACATCCTCACCATATGTGATTGCTGTTTTGAGCACATAGTGGGAGACTAACTTTGAGAGATGGGGCAGAGCTCATAGTCTTAGCTCTCATCCAAGATGGGGATGAATGAAAGGTCTAGGGAAAAGATAGCAGGCGTACACTGCTGTATGGAAAAGTAACTTGTAATAAAGGTCAAAAAATGCTTACCTATCACCTCCACAGTGCTGTAGATTTCTAGGAATGGAAGACAGCCTGACAACATCAATGGAGGTTATGGGAGAAAAGCATTCCTCTCTCTTTATCAGAGTTTTGGTCAGGTTCCTGGCTGTCAAGGATCAGTGACACGGCCCTTGGCGTCCTCCTGGGCCCTCTTCCACATCAGCCATGTCCAAAGCACAGATCAATATTGGCATCCTGTATCAAAATCTTGTCCAGCTCATTAAGGCACAAACAGGTGGCTCAATAAATACTGCAGGTCTGATTTCTGTTCTTTACTTCCTTATATGACATCTTCATAACATTTGTTTTAATACAGTACCACATTGTAAAATATCTGCTCATTCCCTCAAAAACAAACATTTCCACATCCACACACCACAATTCCTCTCTCTCCATTTCTTCACAGAAGTCAAGACAATTCCGGACTTTGGAACAACTCCAGCTGGAAGTATGAAGAGGAAGGCTGGCAGAAAAACAGGAGGAAACACCAGCTATGCTGACTTCTGGATCACATCACTACAAGCGGACCGAACCAAGCTGTCAGGAGACTTTAGAGCGGGAAATAGCACCACGATACATCAAACACTTGGCAGCAAAAGGTATACGGTTAAAGAGAGCAGCCAACTGGGACAGAACAGAAGGCAGCGTAGAAAGGCAGCTAACGCAGCCTGTGGCAGGCTCTGGCACACACCTATTACTACCATCTACCTTCCTGCAAGATGCGAGCGAGAACAGATTCTGATAGAAAGGAGACCACCACGCAGCTTTGTCACTCGTATCCTAGAAAGGAACTGTGTAAGGTGAACAAACCTTTTTGCGTTGCCATAATAACCTGGTTTGCAAGCGCAAGGCAGCCCTGTCGCTGGGCCCTTGTGCCCAAAAGTTACGCGCTCCAACCTGCTGTTAAGACCGTGAAGAAAGCCCCGGGAAGTAACACGACTGGCGGCACAGATAACTACGGAGAACCGGCGCTGAGGAGAAACGCCGGTGAGACGTTAAACCAGCTGCCAGCTTTAAACCCTGCGTTTGCTGAGAGGTGGGACACACACACACACACACACACACATACGCACACACCCCCCACCTCGGCGGCCCCCTGGCCCCTCGCTCTCCTGAAGCGAGGGGAGCGGGGCCGGCCCCGGCTGTCGGCCTGGTCCCGCTCCGGCCGGGCCCGGGGGCAGCCCCACGGGTAAGGAGGGTGCCGTGGAGAGGGCAGCGCAGGGCCCGGCGGGGTGATGATGGCGCTCACCGCCCGCCCCCCCCAGCGGGGCCTACCTTACTGGTGAGGTCGATCTCGGGCTCGCCGTTGAGCGCTTCGCCGTCCTCGGCGTCGAAGGCGGCGCGGAGGGGACAGGCGGCCGCTGCTACGCGAGGCCCCCCGCCTGGGGAGCCGGGCTCCGGAGCGAACATACAGGCCGGTACCGGGGAACCCCCCATCGGGGATCGACTCCGCTCCGCCGCCGCCATCTTCCCTGCCCCGGCCCTCCTCCCTCCCCGCTCCCGCCCCTCCGCTCCGGGAGGCGCGGCGGCCCCGCCCCCGGCCCGCCAAGGCGGTGCCAGCCAATCACCGTCGCAGGAAGGGGGCGATTAGCCTGTAGCCATGACGACGGTGGGCGAGGTCGTTGTTATTCATGAGAGGAGGGCCACGCCCACACCGAGCGCGCGAAGCCAATGGGAGACGCACTGCCAGCTCGACTTGTTTTCTATATATACACACACACCAGAGCCCGCCCGACTTGTCCGGTGCTTTCTACCCAATAGGAGAGCTGGTCCTCGTGACAAACAACCCTAAAGGCCAATCGAATAAAAAGACTCGAGACTCGAGGGTGGGACTAAACGGCTGCCACAAACGGGCAGGGCCCGCCCTGGTGGGTGGGTGGGTACTCTCTGGGATGAACCAATAAGAAAGAGGAGATTTTTCACAGGCAGTTGTATAAGCCAATGGAACGGGGAGGGAGCGTGCCGCGTGCCCCTTCGAGCCCGCGGGTCCGGCTGTCCCAGCCGGCCGCTCCGCTGCGGTGACGGGCGCCGGGGGGCCCGGCCTGCCGGCAGCGCTCACCGCCTCCCTCAGGAAGCCACCAGCTCCCGGGGTCGGCAAAGGGGCTCGACGCCCCTTCAGGCCCCGGACTTCTGACAGAAAGCCCCTCCGCCCCCTGGCCGTGTGAGCTCGCGGCTTTCGGACGGTGAGGGGCCGAGGAACGGGGAACGCCACGCCCGCTGAGGGGTTTTGCGGGCCGGCCGGCGGGGAAGCCGCCCGTCCTGTTCCTCCACCGCCGCCACCAGGCGCAGCTCGGAGC
>KZ505643.1:2194520-2240753 GCA_002844005.1 Limosa lapponica baueri
AAAAAAAAAAAATGCCCTGACCCAACAAATCAATAGTTCGATGTATCATCATCTCAAGGTCTTCCCACATGATGTGAATCCAGCGCAGCTCCCGCAAATTAGATTTTTCCGGAGAGTGGAGGCAGGGCCCCTGGCATTCCCCCCGAGAGCCCTGTGTTGGGTCCAAGGAGGATCTGGAAGGGAAAGGGTCAGTTGGGGGGACTGCGAGGACAGGGGGCAGCTTCCCCCTGCCCTGCCCTCCCCTCACTACTCGCTGGGGCACCGTTTTGCCCTATCAGTTCCTCCCCTGCTACGACAACCCAAGTTTAACGCTCGGCCACACCAAACGCAAAGGGGGCGGGTGGGGAGCTCGCTGCGTGAGGCCCGCGCGCAGCCCCCGCTGCCTATTTTGGCCCCAGCGAAAGCCGGGTTGTGTTTGCCAGAGTTTGCCACCAGCCTCTTACTGGGAATCGGCAGGATCGTCCCATTGGAACGTCCAACCAGAGCATCTGGTGGGATGCACGAGGCCAGAAGGCTGCAACCAATTGCACTCTGCTCCACGAGCTCCCTCAGCAGCCGGCTCCGAAGGGCTGTGGGAGAGAGCTGGGGTGTCCCCACCTCACCTGTCGCTGCTGCAGCTGCTGCTGTTGCTCCATCTGCAGCTTTTCAGTTTCGAAGACAACAGGAAGAACCAGAATCATGAAGGAGGTGGTCCCAATCCACAGCGCTGCCCTGGAGAATCTAGGGAGGAGAAACCACGTTGGGAATAAGAAACGGTTCCTTAGCTCTTTCTTAAAGGCACGGGGCTCCTACCCAGTTTCCTTTCTGTGCATCAGGCAAAAGCCTTCCCCCAGTTCCACCCCCGAGCTCCCACCTTCTCCCCGCTCTCCCCACGCCACCGAGAAACATAGACGGCAGGCCCGTCGCTGCCCGCCCGCCCGCCCCGCGCCGCGCTACCGGCGGCCAAAGCCGCAGCGGGAGCCGGCGGAGCCGCCCCGCACCCGCCCGGCCCGGCGCTCTCTCACCGGTACATCTTCTGTGCTACCGTCAGCGACAGGTCGAAGGTGGCTCCGGCCGCCGATCGGACGCTCTCGGGGAACATCTCCGTCAGCCCCCACAGCCGCTCCGCCAGCGTCTCGTCCAGCTGCGGGCGGCATCGCAGCGCGTCAGGCCTGGCCCGCCTCTGCGGCCCCGCCAGGGTCACCTCGCCCGCCCGCCCGCCCCCCCCCGCCCTTCCCGCCGCCCCGCTACCTCCTCGTCGTCCTCCTCCTCCTCCAGCTCGTCCTCCAGCTCCTCGGCCTTGCCCGAGCCGCCCTTGGGCAGCAGCTCCTCGGGAGACAGGGACGCCGCGGCCGCCATCACCACCAGACAGGGACGGAGGGGCGGCGAGCCAGCGGAAGCGGAAGGGCGGGCGGAGCGCCGCCGGAAGCGGGGCCGTGCTCCCGCCGCCCAGGCTCGGGGGAGGCAGCGACCCCTAGGGGCCGGGAGGACCGTCGGCCACACACCCCCTCCCCGGGGCGCTCACCGGCCCCGGCTCCCCCCGATCCCCCCCATCTCGCAGCACGACCCTGCCCATAACAAACACCCGTAGAACCTGGTTTTAAATGTAATTTTTTTTTTAATGTAAAGTGTGCAAAACCCTTGAGAAGAAGCGACCCTCACACCCTGCTGGCCGAAGGCAGCAGTGAAGCTCACACGAGCCCCCTCCGGGCTCCCCTGAGGGGAGGGATGTGGGGGGTTCAGGAGTCTCCCCAAGCTTTGAAGCAGGGCAGGCAGGGAGGGGACTCCCCGGAGGTAGACCTTTCCCACCACCTGCTGTCAGGCCACCTTAGGAAAGGGGGTTCCCACTGCCGGGCTGGGATGAAGGAAAGGCGGCGAGGTCAAGAGAACGAAGGCGAGTGTTAATGAGCGGCGTGGCAGCAGCGTTAACGAGCAGCGTGGTGGCGTGACTTGCTGGGGTACCGAACCTGCAGCACCACACAATACTGGAGGCACCTCGATCCTAGTGGTCCCGTGGAACGAAGTACCTACACATGGTACCAACAGGGCGAGGCGGCTCACAGCCGGCCCCCTCGCCCTCCCTGTCCTCTGCCCACCACTGCTTCTTCACTTCCTCCTCCGGCTGTGGCTCTTCAGTTCCTCCAGCTCCTTCTCCATCAGGTGGGACTCGGCCGTGGTCTCGGAGAGCTGCAACGCAAGAGCGAGAGACAACACGAGTGAGCTACCCGCTGTGTGCCACGGCTGCGGGGCCAACGCCGAACCTGCGGCCTCGCAGTCTGCTGCACACCTCCGGCAGGACAGGGAAGTCCCTGAGAGGGATCAGGGATGGCTCTCTCTCTGGAGAAGCACCTCGTGTCGCGACACTTGTGCCTTGGAAGCCTTTTTCTGAGTCCACAGTGCAACCTTTCCGGAGAGGTCGCTGAGATTTATGGCCGCAGGCCCACACCCATGTGAGGGAATTTATTCCCATGTGAGCAAAGGGGAAGACGAGCTTTCGCACTTCCCTGAGCTCACCTGGAAAATCTGGAGAGCGGCTGGGACTCCTGCTAAGCCACAAAAGCCCCTTGTCAGTTTTAAAACACGGGAAAAGCACAAGGAAGGAAAATGAAGGAATAAGTAAGTGTTTTTTGGACTGATGTACAGGCTAAATCACTTGACAGACTGAGAATACACCGCTATTCTGTTTCACTGAAAATGTCTCCAGGTTTTAAGCATGAAAGCCATGATCTCTGGGTAAGGTTGAATTTTGGATTATTTAGGGCTTGGGAATTCTTTCATCCATAGGTTTACGCATAGAATAAATGTGACACCATTTGTGACAGCAGATGGAAGCTTTAATCTTCCGTGACCGGAAAGGGTGGCTGTGACTCAGTTTCAGGGTTAGGGCAGAGGCCAGAGGGGCAAGAAAAATGCTGTATTCCATGCAGAAAGGGAAAGAGGAGACACGGCACTTGCAGGGGCTCCTCTCTAATCAGCCACAGTGTTCACAAAAGCCCAGCTCTGCTGCGGGGGGAACCTTCCCCTCTTCTCACAGAGGAGCTCGGACTTTACTCCCACAGTCACGTTGCCATTACACTTGCCTTGTGGAGAGGGTAAAGCGCAAAGAGAGGGGTGCAGCGAGAAGGGGCTCCTTTGGCGGTCCCAGCACCCTTCGCTTGGGCATTCCTGCTGCTACGGGCAGGAGGCAGTTGGGCAAAGACTCACCATGTCCAGCAGAATGTCCACTTTCAGCCGAAGGAGGTTGTTTTCTTCCTCTAGCTGCTGGTTTCGCTTGCGCAAGCGCTGCATTTCCCTGCGATCCCCTGTGAAGCTTCCTGATTCTGGAAGGAAAGAAGGGAAAGTGGTCAAAATAGGGACTGTCACCCAACCGTGGCTACTTCAGATCAAAGCAAGCTGAGCTGCACTCTACCTGCCACCCACTGGCCATTTTCAAACTTCAGGCTCTGGCCAGCGAGGTTCATGGTGGGGATGCCGTACTCCAGGCCCAGCTCAATCTCACGGGTCGATCTATCCAGCTGCAGGGAGGAGATCACACTCAGTGTTGGCCACAAATCCAAAGCCAGCCCCTGCTCTCCCATTTCTTACTGACTGGCATTCCGATGGAAGCTGCTGGTCCGACTGTCCCTGGAGCCTGAAACCCTAATTTCAGCCATGTACTGGTGCAATAGAGGGCTGGCTCCTCTCACTACGGTGCCTGCACTTTCTTTTGCCTAAACATATACTCACCTCCGTGGGCTCAAAGACCATTGGTGAGAAGTTTTAGGTGAAATAGTTCTGGGCTGCAGGTGGGGTGATGATCCTTCCCTAAGGTATTCCATTTTTACCTTCAGAGAATCATAGAATCGTCTAGGTTGGAAGGGACCTTTAAGATCATCAAGTGTAACCATTAACCAAACACTGACAAAAACCACCGCTAAACCATGTCCCTCAGCACCACATCTACCCATCTTTTAAATACCTCCAGGGATGTTGATTCAACCACTTCCCTGGGCAGCCTGTTCCAATGTTTCATAACCCCTTCTGTGAAAATTTTTTTCCTAATACCTGATCTAAACCTCCCCTGGCACTACTTGAGGCCATCTCCTCTTGCATATTGTTACTTATGAGAAGAGACTGACCCTCACCTGGCTACAACCTCCTTTCAGGTAGTTGCAGAGAGCGATAAGGCTTCCCCCTCAGCCTCCTCTTCTCCAGGCTGAATAACCCCAGCTCCCTCAGCCACTTCTCATAAGGCTTGTGCTCCAGACCCCTCACCAGCTTCGTTGCCCTTCTCTGGACACACTCCAGCACCTCAATGTCTTTCTTGTACTGAGGGGCCCAAAACTGGACACAGCACTTGAGGCAAAGCCTCACCAGTGCTGAGTGCAGGGGGACGATCACTTCCCTAGTCCTTCTGGCCACACTATTCCTGATGCAAGCCAGGATGCTGTTGGCCTTCCCGGCCACCTGGGCACACTGCTGGCTCACATACAGCTGACTACGGACCAACACCCCCAGGTCCTTCTCTGATGGGCAGCTTTGCAGCCACTCTGCCCCAAGCCTGTAGCGCTGCATGGGGTTGTTGTGACCCAAGTGCAGGGCCCAGCACTGGGCCTCGTTGAACCTCATCCCATTGGCCTCGGCCCATCGATCCAGCCTGTCCAGATCCCTCTGTAGAGCCTTCCTACCCTCAAGCAGATCACCACTCCCAGCCAACTTGGTGCAAACTTACTGAGGGTACACTCGATCCCCTTGTCCAGGTCGCCGATAAAGATATTAAACAGAACTGGCCCCAATACTGAGCCCTGGGGAACGCCACTGGTGACCGGCCGCCAACTAGCTTTAACTCCGTTCACCACGACCCTCTGGGCCTGGCCATCCAGCCGCTTTTTTTACCCAGCAAAGTGTATGCCCATCCAAGCCATGTTTCTCCAGCAGCCAGTTTCTCCAGGAGAACGCTGTGGGAATCCGTGTCTGGTCGCCCGTGAGGCAAGAGGCACCGTAAAGGAGCTCTTAATAAGGCATAGGCAGGACCACCCCTGCTCGCCCAGAGACCCTTCCCACCACGAGCCCGGGGCGGCGGCACTCACCAAGTGCAAGTTGGAGAGAGAGGCGCATTTCCTGGGGGGGGTCTTCTTGGGGCTGAAGGTGCTCCCAAAGAGCGGCATGGCGCGCTGCCGGCCGGGTCGGGGGCGGGGGGACGACGACGGGGACGCGGCCGGTGCGGTGCCGTAGGCCAGAAGCAGAGACCGTGTCGGCGGGGACGGGGTTTCCTCCGGCGGCCCGTTTTCCGGCAGTTCCACCTAAACCCAGACCCGCTCTCCTCACACGCTCTCTTCAGAGAGCGTTAAATGGCGGGGGGGGTAAGTGGGTGGAGGGGGGGGAGGTGGAGGGGTTGCGCCGCCGCCTGTCCCGGGAGCGGTTTGCGGCTGCCGCGTTGCCATGGCGACGGCGGGGCTCCGCGCCGCTCCGCCCCTCGGGCCTGGGCGGCGGGACGGGGCTGCCGGCCGGGCCCGGCCCGGAGGGATGCTCCGGGGCGAGGGAGGCCCCGCCGGAAGGTCTGGCTCAGGGGCCTGGGGCCCCACTCCGGCCCCCGAGCCCCTCCGCTGGCCCCCCGGGAGGGGCTGGCGCTGAGACGATACGGCTCTTCCCGTGGTCGGGCCGCATCAGGCTTGCGATTTTTTTTTCTGCCCTAAATGGTTGAATTGGTTGGAAGGGTCCTTTTAATTGTTTTTTTTTCAGATAAACGGCGAAGCGCCACTAGGCAGAGAATTCCCTCCTTGCTTGGAAACGTGGGGGGAGAAGAAGTGGAGAAGGTCTGGGGTCCCGGACTGCAGGAGCTGCGGGAATCATAGAATGGTTAGAGTTGGAAGGGACCTTAAAGATCATCGAGTTCCAACCCCCCTGCCATGGGCAGGGACACCTTCCACCAGACCAGGTTGCTCAAAGCCCAATCCAGCCTGGCCTTGAACACCTCCAGGGATGGGGCATCCACAGCTTCTCTGGGCAACCTGTTCCAGTGTCTCACCACCCTCACAGTAAAGAATTTCTCCCTAATATCTAACCTAAATCTCCCCTCTTTCACTTTAAAACCGTTACCCCTTGTCCTGTCACTACACTCCCTGACAAAGAGTCCCTCTCCATCTCTCCTGTAGCCCCCTTCAGGTACCGGAAGGCTGCTATAAGGTCTCCCTGGAGCCTTCTCTTCTCCAGGCTGAACAACCCCAGCTCTCTCAGCCTGTCCTCATAGGAGAGGCGCTGCATCGAGAAGAGCTGGCAGCTCTTCCCTAAACTGTCCCCTGGAGCAGTCCTGCTGGCCTGATCTTCTCCACATGTTACAAAGTCCTCTCTTGTCAGCGCATGGTGGAATAAATTTAGTTTTACTGTGGTACTCACTGGCTTGTGTTCCATGAGAGGTGGCTTCGGTACTTGGTTTGGATAGTATTTTGAATGAACAGTGGGGGTACATATTTTTCATAAAATGCAGAGGCAAAATACCACTCGTCTTGTAAATTTTAAAATAATTCTCCAATCTGTTAGAATTTAGTGATCTGGAATTGGTTGCTTCATTGTTAGAAAAGCTTCTGTGGAGGACTTTGTGAGGCTTTCCTGAAAATTTCAGAATAATGAGATATTAGGATGCTGATTTTAGTTAAAGGGGAACAAGAAAGAAAAGGGAGGAAAAAAGGGGGCAGAGAAAAAGAAGTGCCACGAAAAAGAGGAGAAAATAAGAGAATCACCAGCCTTTTAATTTGGTTTGTACATGCATTAATACTCCACAAAAAAAGTTCTTTAACAGTCTCACATTCTCAGAGTCCTTAATTGGCACCCCGCCTAAAGCCAACCGGAAAATTGCTCACTTGGAATGTGAACTGGAAAGATACCACACTACCAACCCGGTGACTACAGACAAGAAAAATCTCTGGTGCTGCAGGATCTTCTGGTAGTCTAGTTAAGCCCCATCTGATTCTTGCAGGACACATGCTGGAAAAACAGTGGCCTTTTGACCCCGTGTACTAGAGTCTGTGCACTGGAAATCAGTGATTTTCTTTTATAAGAGAAGGGATTACAGTGCGAGAAAAAAAAAAACAACCCACAGCATCCTTAAAAGTAGAACAAAAACTTGCAGTTCTGAACAAGGCCTTTGTGAAGTAGTTGTGGCTCCTATCGGCTTTTAACATCCATATCTGTGCGTGCACATATTGGATAAGAAAGATGAAAAGAAGAAGGGCCGGAGTGAAATTAGGGCAAGGACCTCAGAAGAAAGGCTGGGAGAATGTAGAACTACAATTCTGAACTGAAAAAAACTGTAGCTAATGTAGGTGCTTATAAGAGTCAAACACCATGAGGACAGTGAGGAACTGAGTTCTTAACACTCAGTTCCTTTTTTTTTTTCCCAGTTTTTAAATGCATTGAAAAATTCTGAGTTTCCAAACCAACGCTCAGACCACAAGAGCTGGAGATGGCAGAAGCATCTCCCTGAGACGCTCAAAGACAAAAAGGCACATACATTTCCCTTATAAATACTTCAGGGGGTTGTTATTGAGGGGGGGAAAAGAGATGTTAAGAAGCTCTGGTCAGGACATGCCCCGCCAGTAACACAAGGGTGGTGATGTTCACCTTCCTAGAAGGAAAACCTGAATATTTCAGCACAGTAGTGCACTTGAGTTCTCCTTGCACTAAGCAGGATGAGGTATTGTAGTAATACAGTATAATTATTGTAAAACTAAACTGTCTCATTTATCCAGGGTCTCTTGGTGATTCCCTGGCAGAGAGAATCTCTGAGAGCCTCTTTCTCCAAAGGCAGAGACTTGGAAAAAGCCTGGCAGCCCATCCCACCGCCTTGGCGTCTGAGGTGAATGCGTACTTCTGTGTGCCCGACTGCTGTGTGCACGGATGCTAATACGTAGGTGAATAGTTTCACAGCTGGTAGGGCTCGTGAATGAGAGTTCAGAAAGCTTCTCCAGAAGTTTGAGGGTGAGAGAAAGAGGTTCAGTGTCTGCTTTTCGGTGTGATTTGCTTCAGGAATCTTTCTTCCTTTGTGCGGCTTTACTGAATTTCATTTCTTGCCAGACTCCATTTCCTGGGAAAATGCTGTGGAATTTCCTCACTGCACCAACCTCCCAGGCTATTCTGGCAGTAGCTTTTGGAGGTTATTTCCCCACTTACATCAGGTAGATACTGAGACAAGAGCCAACCATTGCTGTTTCTAGCGTTGCCTCTCAATGTATTGCATTGTTCTCCTGCCAGCGGGCAGTTTCACGTTATGATTTTAAGTGATGTTAAAAGCATTATGGTGTAGCACTGTGCGTCCTTCTGTGCCTGTCACTCCGCAGGGAAGTGAACACCTAGCACACGTTCTCTCTCCTGGTACAATAACTAGAGATATCAGTTAGGATCTGGAAGAGCTCATTAAACAGTGAGGAACCTGCATATTGCAGTCATCGTGTAAGGAAACTGCGTACCTTTTTATGAAGACATCTTTGGGAAAGCTGGTGGAAGGCTGAGAGAGTGACAGGATGAAGACAGGGCTGTAGCACATGACAACATGGAAATTTTCAAATAAACCCAAGGTGTTCTTGGTAGCCTAATTTGGAGCATCTTCCTCAGCTTTTTCAGTTCACAAGCGATACAGAATCTATAGCTTAGATGGTCTCAGAGCCGCTTTTAACTCCATAGTGTTTCTCTTGCCTTTTTTTCATATAGACTGAGGGATTATTCTCTGTTATAGCAATAATTATAGGGAAACCCCACTGACTGGTGAATTCAGTAGACTTACTTTAGGCTTACTCTGATGTCAAAGAGAACATTTATTGTAATTATTCCTGCTTGAAACTTGCTACATTGACTGGTGGGCTAAATAAGACTGAGTTTAAAACTTATAAAATAATTTTTTTGGGGCATGTTGAAGTTAATTCCATGCCTAATTAATTTCTTCAGCAGGGAATAATTCCTGTCATCTCAGTGCTCTGCAGTTAACTATGTCCCTTCTTTTAGTATCTCAACTACATTTTATCGACAAAGCAAACACCTCTTTTTCTCTATTTGTTTCTTCTTTTCAATATAGACGACTCAAGAGACAGAAAAACAGCTGTTCCACCGCATTGCAAAGAATTATGCTTTCCTCCTTCTTGACTGTTTTAAATCCCACCACCAGGAGGCTCTCATTAAAGTGCTTATACCTACACAAAGAAAACACAAGGACGGTGAAATGAGGTGGAGAAATCCATCCCCACGGGAGTAATATGAAGCTAATACTTATCCTATAAATACAGATTTTCAGAGTGCTGTGCAGGCATCTATTAATTGATTCTTGCAGGAAACTTAATATCCAACCACCAGTTGTACTGTAACTTTTGAGGATACTGAGGTGTCATGGATGGTGTCCCTGCATTGAATCACCAAGTGATAGCCAGGAAAGTTCAGGCCTTTGTTCTCTTAATAACGTAAGTAAAATAATAAAACGAGAGAAAAACACGGTTTTGCGTTCTAATCACTCACGTCTGCCCTCTATCTTTCACCCAAGGGATATGCCTTCACCTAATTCACTTCTGCCTTCTTGCTTTTAGTTCCTTTCTTATTCCTGGGTTTTTAATTTTCTGCCATTTTTCACAGAAGTTTTTATTGTCTCCTGAAAGTTCTAAATATCTACACTAACTGTCTGATTTTTCACTTCTGTTAACATGACCAAGAAAGGGGGATGGAGAAATGTTTTCATCCTTTTTTTTTGCCAAACAGTGCACTTCTCAATTACTGGCTTTTCAGAGCTGCAGCCCTTCCTTTGGCTGAAATGTAGACTTTGTTATTGAAAAGAACAGTGTGTCCATGATCTCTTAACTAAAAAAGTATATAGAGGTGTCATTTTTCTTTCCTTCAACCCTAGATTTTTCCTCTTCACTGCTGAGATAAGCCTTGTATATCTGATTCTGTTCCGGTCTCCCAAGGTCATGTTTCAGTACTGATGAGTCCAAGACACAGCTTTGCAATGCAATTTCAGAATGGATTATAGGTGAGAGTGGGTTTGTTCCTGTCAGGAAATGCGGCTGGTGCAAGCTGTAGGCTGCAAATTGAGTTATCCCTTGTCTTTCAAACTCTGTTTCTGCCCTCCTTCCCTGAATTCACACACATACATTTCACACATTTACTTTTGTTTACTTGGGCCTTTCTTACATGAACTAATGTATAAAACATGTGTCCTCTGCTCTGAGAAGCAGAAAAAGTGGATCTGAGGCCATGACGTTGTATACAAAGTTCCCAGGCCTCTGAAAAGGTTTTCCAATCATTGCTCACCATTCTTGCCACACTGTTCACCTTAAAGAGTTTAAGCAAATATACAGCCAGTTCTGCCACTCACATGCTCTGGATAGAATCCATCGCTTCCTGATGGAGTTTGCCACAAGGCTGTCCTTAGTGACCAGGAGACCAAAGGTTCGGAGGACACGTGCAGTCTACGCAGCAGCGAAAGCTTCTGTTAGGCTCTATTTTGTTCTGTTTCTACTACCTGCCTACTCCTTGCTTGTTTCCACATTTGTCTTTTCATTCTTCTCTTTGTGTCCTACTTCCACAGCCATCTCCTTCTGTGGGTCACTTAAGATGTCCCTTCCAGGAAATGATGAAGTATTAAACTTCCCGTCTGTAGATTCCCAATTAGCAGATGCACAGAGGCTATACCAGGGAAAGGATCACTTGGTGTTGGTTGGTTCCTTATCCTCTGTTGTAACGCTCCACAGCTGGCAGCTGCTGGAGACAAGATGCTCAGCCTTTGGGAGTTGTTTATATGGCAGGACAAATGGGGCCTGCATTCTAAATCCCCTTCTAAGCTTATTTAATCTCATGCTTTAGATGAACATCAACTGTGCTTTGTCCGTACAAACAAGTGACACTGCATCACAAGAAAACGTGAAGCTTAGTGTGTACAGCCCACTACGAAGATGGGAGAGAAGTCCTAAGTATTCTTTTGTCTTCTGTATTCTTTCAGCATTCCTTCTTTCTCTCCACTTAGGCACACTACCAACTGCAAGAAGCTACACTAACTGGTACTATTCCCAGTTGGAACTGGAAAAATTCAAGATGAACAACTTGCTGTCACCAAAGGGAGAGTTGGAAGAACACTGGTGTAAGCAGTTCTCCCTAGTCCCTGCTAATCTAAACAGGAGTTTCACATCCAAACCAGGTGGTCATTTTTCTCCCCAAGGATGCTTTGATCTACAGGTCATACTTTATACTGATTCTTCGTGTTATGCCTGTGGATGACCTTTACCGAAGGCAAAAATTGGAAATAATGTGGGCTTTAGATGATGTGGTGTCTGCAGTGGCATAAGAATAGGCTGTGTGGCCCAAAAACATCCCGGGTATCTGCTGCAAGCTCATATGCAGATGAGGTAGCTCTCCAGGCTTTTGGGGAATGCAGATGACTGCTCATGACTGTCATGGCCTGAACTAGCCTGGAGTGAAAGCTATTCAGAGACATGCAGGAGATTTAGAACCTCTTCCTATCACAGCTGCGAAAGTAAATAAGAGATCCGGTTGTTTTGTTTTGTTTCCCTGTCTTAATTTTGCATTGTTCCCTGGGGTAGCAAGGGATGCAAATATGAGAAATACTAGGACCGGGCAGAAGGTGGTCTTGATGGCTCAACAGTTGTCATATAAATAGGTAGATGGCATCAGTGTATTCAACAGCAGTAAAGCAGGATCTTTGTTGGTTCACAAGGAAAACAAGAACCCTGAAAATACAAATTTTGAATTTGCATTGAATGCCCAAGCAAAATGAGCCTTACGAGGGTGCTCTCTCTGCATAAACTTGGTTCTAAGTCTCAGATTCAAAGTTTATGAACTGTGTTTTTCATTCTGCCTCCCTTCCCCAGACTCCTTCAAGAAGACAAGCAGCCCAAAGAAGACCCGTAAGCACTCTGTACAAGAATGTAAGATAAAAATATGTTCACAAAGATGTGTGGCCAGCAAGTGGATGTGCCACAGAACCTAAGGCTTTCATTAAAAGTATCCATTGCTGACCTCTTCATCTTGCTTCTATTAGTGACAAGTTTGTTAAGTTTGGGGGGTTTTGATCAATTTGTCAGATGACATTAAAAAGGAGTTTTTCCTTAACCTTTAAGAAAAAATTCCTCCAAGTCATCAGTGGTCTTCTCATTTCTAAGTTTGATCCTGCTAATTTCAATCCCATGTCCCACAGGCATCTTCTACACTTCCCTTGTTGTTTAGGGATTTCCGCTCATTGCAGCCCATCATTCCACAGGCAACACTTGCTGTCTATATTGTACTCTCCAGCCAAGATACGGCGGACATTTCCTTTAGAAAAGAAGTAGTAAGTGAAGAATGTGGCACAGGGAAAATGATACTTAACTTTGACTTACGCACTTATGCACCAAGTGCTTAAATATTGTGAAGAATGTTGTATTTTTAAAATTACTGGGAGGGAAGGGGTGTCATATTTAGAAACTTGGTCCCAGCTCACACATCTGTGTAATTTGATTCATTTTGGAAATAAAAGCAGATGAAAATCTGAGTCTCTGAAGATTTAAATCTTGTCAGTCCGCAAGAAAGCTAGATTGTTTTCATGGGTCAGCAGACAGGCTGTTCTCACAATTCATTCATTCATTTACTGCTGAAGTAATGTGCTACTTCAGTTCCAAGATTAAACAACTGGTGGTGATAACTCGTTGTCAGGGATCGTGTCAGTATGTCAGGCCTTGTGTAGAACAAGGGAAAACTTGTAATCGAAATTGAGACAGGTGAGCCAGTATTCAACAGGCTGCAAGTACAGATAACCAAGTCAGCAAAAAATGGGGATTGCTGTTTACAAAACAAATGTCCTCATTTGATATTTAGTCACCTAGACAGGCAGTGACATTTTCCAAAATGGTCCATTATAGGCATTTATTTTGCAGTCAGTGGGAACTGCGGGTGCCTGGCACTTAAGCTTTGGCTGTTTAGTTGTGAGCCACTGATTGAATTCCTGGTTTGAAATCTTGGGACATGAATGACCTGGATGAGAGACTAATGCATGAGCATTACCACTGTACTTGGATACAGAGCAGCAAATTACTTTGCAATGTCTAATAGAAATTCATTGTTCTTTATTAGATGTGGTTTTGTTAGTGTTTTAAGAGAAAGGAAAAGATGCTTATTTGTCACACAAAGAAGAAAAACATTCCAAGCACAGAGAGCAAAGAAAGTAACGCAGAAGGAAAAAAGCAAGTGAAGGATATTTGGACAAAGTAGAATGGAAAAAAGTATGATCGGCGGAAGGAATGGTAGTGGTAAATGTACACAGAGGCTGCATTGAATACGAGGCTGGGAACGCTGAACCTGATTCAGAGGCCAGTTAGAACATTCAAAGTCAACAATGACGATTTATTTCTCTGCAAATGCTTTGGAAATAAATTGAATACTATTTCTCTTAAACTGAAGTTAAGAACGATGTGTGTACTGTTATCCACTTTGTGGTTTTTTTTTCCTGTGTTATACATTGAAGAGGGGGAAAAGAAATAGGTCATCAGCCAAAAGTTCTGCCTGTACTGTTAAAATCCAGTTCTGGAAAATAAGCTGGCAGGAGAGCAAGTTATTCTCCTTAAGATCTGAAATTAAGTGTATCAAGCATTTTCTTTTATATTTACTCATATTGCAGAGGACTTTTACTTCTCAGCTAACACACAATTTACTCAGCCTGCATCTTGCTGATTTCTACATGTTTTTATAATGAAAGTTTGTGCTGTCACACATCTGTCAACAAGTGGGAGCAACAACTTCTCTTGACCAAACTAAATTGTGTTTGGAGTATTTTTTCTCTTCACATACACTATTAGAGCAATCCTGCCAAGTTCCACATCACTTTTATGCTTTGCAATCCCTGTCTTTGCTTCTATTTAAATATAATCAAAAAGACACTGCCATACTGCCAGCATATCGATTTCTGTCACCACAGCCAGGGTCTTGCCATTACAGAGTGTTAGAAAAAGCACCCTTACCAGTGCTGCTTTGTCACTGTGGAGTGGCAAGGAGGAAACACATTTCACTGAGTAATTATGCCAGGAGTGGATATTTGGGAGAGACTGCTTATAAAACTGGCTTAGAGAGATACAGTAACCATGTGATGTTAGTGCCATTTTTTTTTACCCAGATCTGCACATTGAAACACACGTGAGTGTGCTGTGCTTCATTTATTTTGTTAAAGCAATTTCTGGAGTTGATAAATCTTGAGGGAAGAAATCTTCCAAACTTGCTTCCGTTAGAGACAGCTGACTTGGTTGGGTGTTTTATGGAACAGTTCCATCAGTTACTTTTTACTAGATAAGGACATTACCCTGGTGTCATAGCTATTTTGCAAGCCTGTAATTGCCTTCTATGACCCTGAAATGCCTCCTGCCATTTCAGCAACAGAGGATGTTTTTATCCCTTTTCCCATGACTGCAATGTGGTGCTGCTGGCACTAGTGGCTGCTGTATTTTGCCCTACAAAAGGCTATGCTTCACTTGTGGGCAGGCTAGACTTTTAAAAGAGAATACATGAGAATAAAGGCATTAATCTTACCAACATGGTAAATTACTCAAAGTTTTTCTGCCTTTCGTTTTTCTTGAAGGAACTGAAACGTGGACAAGCTTCTAGCAAGTACCAACCTCATCAAACAAGCAAAGTCCCCCAAGTCCAAACGGGTAAAATATAAACCAGTGACTCTTCCCAGGTATAGAATAGGAAAGAAAAGGCAAAATATTATTTATTTTACTAAGACTTTGCAGGCTTGTTGTCCTGGAGGCCTTTGCTATGCCTCCCCATACGAGGAGCAGGAGAGTGTGTGTACCTATATGTGTATATATTTGTCAATCCTAGACAGCTGGAACCCATCAAAGCTGCTTGTGTGTATATTCTCTTGTGTGTGCCTAATTAGTGCAAATATTTCCTTAGGTATTGGATTCACTAACGAGGTGAAGAGGAGTCTGGACTTCTAGTATCTCATATTTCAGACCTCCATACCCAAGATGCAAAGCTTGAAAAGGATAAGAAGGAAAGCGTTTGGAAGCAGTCTCCACATATGCTTCAAACTAGAAGACTAAAAATAGCGCCTCATCTTAGAGAGGTGATGCAGTGTTTGGAGAAGGATGGAAGATGACGTGATATTTCTCTCTCCCGCTGACACAGCTGATCTTGTTGGCATCCACACATGCCCTGCAATACGGAAAAGATTACTAAGGGCAGTTGCTCGTGTAAAGAAGTGTGGAAGTGGGACTGCTTTGCACTTCTTGGTGTTGCTTTTTTTTTGGTTGTTTTTCTCCACAGATTCTGTCCCTAAGCCAGTAAGATTCCTTCCCTTGCCTCTACTAAAACCTTTCATCTTCCTGAGAAGAATAGGTAAGAGGACTTTACTCCTTTCTCCAGAAGCAGGTCCTCCATGAGAGCTGAAACAACTTCTGTTGTGTTGAGCTACTGACAAATACAGCCTCCAAACCCTTGTGCTTTGCACATATTTTTAGTCTCATAATGATGACAGTTCTGGAATCTGTAGCACTGTGTGCTTTTCCACAGGGCTCCTTCTGCATTTGCTCCTTAGGAACTTTATATAAAGTTGGTCACAAACTGTATACTGCATACTTATTCTAGCTGTGTCTGGAATTTCCTTCCCTGCCTTTTTTTTTCTCCTATCAAATAGATGTTAATTCCTCTTGAAACAACACCCAGAAAAGTCCTCCACCCAGATAGTTCAGGCTCCTAAGCTGATTTGCAGACACTTTTAATTTAGATAGAGTTCCTTCAAGGCCACTCAGTCATTCCTTAGAAATGCCTGGGATGAAATATGGTTGTTATTCTCATCAGCTCCTTATCTTCAATTTGCTTTTGCTGCATTAGCACTGTGATAGCTGGGGGTGGGGAACAGTGGCCGGTCAGTCTGGAACAACTCATGGCTGCAGTTCAATACTGAACACTATTTTGAAATCAAAGATTTGAGCATCATGTGATTTCCTACTTGTCTCATTGGCCTAAGAACAAAGGTCACGTGTTGTCATGGTTTCAGTTGGGATAGTGTTAACTTTCTTATTAGCAGCTGGTACAGTGCTACAGTTTGGATTTGGATGGGAAATAGTGTTGATGGCGCACTGGTTTTGATTGTTGCTAAGCTCTCAAGGTCTTTTCTGCTCCTCACACTGCCCCACCAGCGAGTAGGCTGGGAGGTCACAAAAGCTGTGAGAGGACACAGCCGGGACAGCTGACCCCAACTGACCAAAGTAATATTCTATGCCATGTGACATGATGCTCCGCACATAAAGCTGGGGGAAGAAGGAAGAGGGGGATGTTCAGAGTGATGGCATTTGTCTTCCCAAGTAACCGTTATGCGTGATGGAGCCCTGCTTTCCTGGAGATGTCTGAACACCTGCCTGCCGACGGGAAGCAGTGAATGAATTCCTTGTTTTGCTTTGCTTGTGTGTGCGGCTTTTGCTTTACTTTTTATTAAACTGTGTTTATCTCAACCCACGAGTTTTCTCACTTGTGATTCTCTCCCCATCCTGACGTGGGGGGTGTGAGCGAGATGCTGCGTGGTCCTAGTTGCTGGCTGGGGTTAAACCATGACACCATGTGAAATTTGGTCTCAGAACCTCTGACCTATTCCTCTGCCTTGGACTGCCTGGCCATTAAAGCAGGAAGTGCTGTCTTAATAAGCCAGTGGGAAAATAACAGTGGGGACAAATAAAACAGGAAGGAAGACTGCAGTAGGAAGTACTGGGATATGTTGAACTGAGGGGGAGTTGTGCACCTGCACTGAGTTTCAGAGACACCCATATGTCACTTATCATCACCAATTCAGCAAAAGCGCCAGGAGGAGAGATTAAAAGCTTTCTTCAGATATAGATAGAGGAAATGTTTAAGAAATAGCACACTTCCAGTAAGGCTGGTAAAGAAACCATGATAATCCAAGGAAAGGGGAACAAAGGATAAAACAGGAATCATCAGGTTAATGAATCTCTGAAATGTAAAGGTGCAAGATTGAAAAAAATTATTAGGCAGACCATTACTGAAAATTAAGGCTCTATGTGTAGCAAAATCAAGGAAAGACTCCTGAGAGCGCTCAATATTATTCTACGCTAAAAATAACTGTGCGATGATGCAGCCGATGCCTATCCAAGTTTTGGGGTTTGAAAACCAAACTGCTTATGATCTCTTCTGGCCACTAGCCTGGCAAACATATGGAATACAAATGGAGCAAGATTGTTTTTTTCTGTGGTTTACATACAAACTCACTTGCAGAAGCAGCAAGCAAAGCCAGGAGTAGAAAACTGGCCAAAAGAAGAGCATGTTCAGTTCTGCAGCACGGCTGGTTGAAAAGAAAAGCTGCTACCAACTGAGAGGCTGAACTAGAAAGCCTTAACTTTTCCAAGCTCATAAACTATGTGGAAACACTGTGAAAAAATGATTAGTCTTTCAAGTAGAGCCTCTTCTGGGTTTTTTAAATGAAACAATGTTCTAGAATGCCAGTGCTGAACTTCCAAGTGTGAATTTAAAAATGTTTTTCTTGTAAAATGCCATTCTTTGATGTGACCGGTGAATTCCACTGTGACCTGGAAATTCAAAAATTTCTGTTAGCTGAACTTTAAATACATTCTTCTTTCTGAAGCATGCCAATGAAAATGCTGTCCTGAGTATAAAACAGAGCAATGTACTCAAAGTCATTATTCAATGTACTTGACAACAGAAGCACTCAGCTTCTGTGAGCTGGAATGTACTAGAGGGGGGAAAAAAAAACATTCCATGAATTATACCTTTTTTAGCTGTAGCACTGAAAACTCTGCTTTCGTATGTTTTGTGAATAAAGTGGCTTTGCTTTGTGTTGTTTTCAGATTAATTTTCTATGCTGATGTGTGAATAAGTTAGAGAAGCACTGACTCTTTTGGCCATAACAGTTAAGACAATATTTGCAGTACTTCCAGCTTGTTTGTATTAGGAGTCAAAATGTCTTTGGTGTGAAGAGTGTACACACAGTCCTGTGTTCTGCAGCATGGCAGATGCATCCGTGAGCAATTGTCTTGTTTTAACTCCCATTCTGATGAGTTATTGCGGTTAAATCAAGTTTTCTGCCCCAGCTTCCTCCAAAGGCAATAAACCCTGTTGCTTCTCTCTCTCTTCCTGTGCCATGCAGCAATGTGAACAGCTGCCACCAGGCAAATTCTACTGCATGCATTTGTTCAGTCTCAGAGAAGTCCCTCTGTATACAGGAATGGTGAGAGTCCACCAAACGCAAAACTGACCCCAACACTTGGCTGAGGTACTTTCCCTGTCTCTCATCCTCATCCCCCAGCTGACTGATCCCATCTTCTCTTTTTCACTGTTCAGATGAGCACCAGAATAAATACAAATAGAAGAAATGCAAAGCCATTTAGACAAGGGAGAGCATAATGCCCTGCCCTGCACCTTTGCCCAGAAGCATTCTGCAATTCTGGAAAGATTTCAGGTGTGTCACAGTTTTAGTCTGAGACCAACTGTAAGCCAAATGCATTCCTATGGAAACCAGAAGGCACAGTTCTTCCAAAACAATTCAAACATAAATGTACACTCAGGCTGAATCTTCATGGCTTATATTCTGAAAGGCCAAATATCAGATTATTCTGTCCTGGTTAAGAATGGGCAAACTGCCTACTTGAAAGTTCAGAGAAGGCATTAGCTTATCTATTTAACTGTAGTCCATTTAATTCAGATAAATCTGAATCAAAACCAGCCAGCTAAAAAAACGCCACGAATTCCCTATTGCAACCGTGAAATAAAATGGTTTGTGAGGATGGAAAAATCAGCTGGATACTTAGTATTTTTATGGTAATGGTTTGAATTGGGTCTTGTCTTGTCCGAACTGGTGTAAGATCTCAGGGGAAAGGAAATGCAGATTACAGCAGGGTATCTCATTGGCAGTGCTTCACCTGCAGCTGGAGGTGCACTGGTCAGCAGCAGAACCTGTAAAAGGGAAGAAGCAGACTCTGGGATGCCTCACTCACTTGGCTGGTGTGTAACCTGATGGAGTATGTGGGTTTATTACACAATGCCAGCCGGAAGCCAAGTGAGCAGTGAAAGAACGCAAACTATTTTGAAGATGTGGAATGAAATTTATTGCCCAAAGTAGCATTTTGGGCTGGAAAATGATCTTCAGACTGTGCATTCATTGACCCCTCTGAGAACTATTTTACAAACTAGAAAGATAATGGAGGAAAGGTTGTTTACAGAGGCATTAGCTGCTGCAGGGCGGTTCAGCAGCACCAGAAGGATCACTCTCTGCATGTGCATTCTGTTCTGGAATAAAAGCATACTTTGTGAAGGAATTCGTCTTTAAAGGGCTGTCTGCCTAAGTGCTCTTCTGGAATAGCTCTTGCAGAATAACGCAGTTTTCAGAAGCAGTGCCAGCCAGTTCCTCTCTATAGACAAAGCCTTGGGCACCCAGAATTAGACTTCAGGTACTTACATAAATTGCTTGATGTCTCAAATGGAGACCCCGTGAGCACACCCTGATGATGGTTAGGGGCTGTGGGTTTTGTTGGTTGGTTTTCCAACTTGGCCAGCACTGACAACACCCACGTGTGCTCTTAGCTGCCTCTTAATGGGCAGAGGGTGGGGAAGTTTTCACATGCACCTTGAGACAGGCTGAGATGCTCCCATCCCTTCTGCCACCCAACCCCCTGTAAGAACCCGACAGAAAGACAAGATGCCTCAAAGCTCACTTGCCGCAAGACTTCTGTCGCCAGTGTACTGATAACAAAGAATGTATGTATGTCCTTGGTTCTCAAAACAACTGGACCTTCTGCCTTGAAAACTTGCCTGCCTTGCAAGGCCCAGCACTACTTGTGCAGCAGAGGCAAGGGGGGCTCATGCAGCAACCGTGTCGGACCAGCTTGGGTGGGACTCCCCCCCACCCAGCAGAGCAGCGATCCCGAGGGGCAGCCAGCGATGCCTCCTCTCTCAGAAGCGCACCCACAGCTCCTTTACCTGAGTCCCAGACCAACTGTCCGGCCAGAGGTGATCAAAAATGGGTAACTGCTTCCCAAACATTGTCTCCAAGAAGACTGGAGACTCGTAGAAGCATTTGTATCCTCAGAAGCACCTTTTTCATCCTTTTAAAATGGCAGATGAAGTCATGCATATGACTCAGCCTCATTTTCTCGGCCTGTGACTTCAGGCAACCCACTTCTCTTCCAGCTTTTGGAAATGGATGCTTTTGAGACAGGTTTTGTCCACCCGTTCCAAAACCACCGTGTGCCTTGCTGAGGAAGATGCACGCGTGGAACCCGGTAACACAAAGCTGAGCTGTGTTGAACTGAACCCCCTCCAAACCAATGCCATTCCATCGTGTTTATTACCAGGCCCGTCTTTGCCAGCTGCAAAATACGGGCAATACCCTATTCCTTAGAGATGGCAAACAGAGCAGCTGATACCGTTCAGAAGACTGTAGAAGCCACTGAAGACAATAACCCAGCAGTATTTCGGCGCTGGGCCTGGGGGCGGCTGTGAGGAAAGGGCAGCCCCCGTTCCTGTCAGGGGCCCGCGCGCCTCCCCCGCGGCGGCCTGGCGGCAGCGCGAGCACCAGCCTCGGTTTGGCGGAGGGAGGGCCCCGCCCACCCACCCTGAGGCGGGAAGCGGGCCGGGCCGCTTCCCTCAGGAGGAGGAGGAGGAGGAGGAGGAGGAGGAGGAGGAAGAGGAAGCGGAAGCGGGCGGACAGTGAGTGCAGCCTGGCCTGGTGTAGGGAGCTCAGGTCCCTGCGCGCTTGGGGTACCGAAAGCGCTCGCAGCCCCGGAGGTGCCCGCGGATGAGCTGTGTTTTAATTAGCGTCGTAATTTTGACGGAGAATTTTGGTGCTCCACGGGGTGTGAGGGGGTGTGTGTGGACTGCAGCGGTGCCTCACCCTTTGGGGACAGAAATTTACATCCCCTGAAAAGGCAGCTGGCAAGGAAAAGCCAAACCAACCCCTGTGTCGATATAGGATTAATTGTTTATTCTTCTCTGAGGCAATGGATGGGAAATTCCACCACGGTGCCCCTCGGGACAGGCCAGGTGGCTCCTGCCCCTAACGCAGGGCCCGAAGGCGGCTGCCGTGTTTCTGTCAGCTCAGAACCAGCCTGTTAAACCCAAGGCTGTGCCCTGGGGCCAGGTCCCTGTCATACCCACAGCCTGTGTCCCTTGAAATGAGTGCAGCGTGAAGGTCTTCCTCACCCATCCTAATGAAGAGCTCCCAGGGCAGGAACAAGAGGGTCGGGGCTCCCAAGGTGGGACAAAAGTGCTTGTGTTTCCTCACAGAGTTTCTCATTTCTTCATGGATTTGCTGTGTTGTCTCAGACTTTCACCCTTTTATGTGCTTCACCCCAGGTGGCAGTGGATGAAATCCTCTGGGCCTTCAGTGCTCTGACACACCAGCAACAGGAGAGCTCTCCGCTAGACAGGAGAATTTTATTCATCCCTTAGGCTTTTAGTAGGGTGTGGAATAAATTTCTTCGTTTCCCCTCCTAGCCCGCAGAAAGGCACAGGTCTGGGTCTGCCTTGTTTTTCTGCTGTGAGATGCCAATTGCCTGAGGATGGGGGGAGTTGGGGAATGATCCCAAGACCTGTTCAGCTGTGCTTGGAGTGCAGGGTTACGTGCATTTCAGGAGGACATTTTTAATAGAGAAGGGGTCTGTAATACAATTGTAATGCCTTTTTGCATTACTTGTGTTTTTTTTTCCTTCAGTATTTGGAGCTAAGGGGTTTAAAAAATATTTTCAAATATTTTTTAATTAATGTTTTACTGTAATTATTTTTCTGATTTATATTAGGCATGATTTCCATAATTTTCTGGGTTCTGACAGAGAAATGAAATATATCCTGGCAGTACCAGAAACAACTGATTTGATAGGAATATTTCCATTAAATAGTAACAGAAATAACTCCATCATATTTTCACTCCAAAACCAAATAAGATCATTCTAAAATTATATTTTCTTTTTCACTTCTCCCAGCTTCTATACACAAGATTCTTGCAAGCAAATTAGGCAGACTTTAACTATCTATTTGGAAGCTGAAAAAAACTATTTGCAGATATTTAGTCTAAATTATCCCACCCTCTGTTAGAAGTGGCCCATCTTGTAGTTTCACAATAAACCTGAATAAGCTTTCATGGATTTTATTAACAAGGATGAGCAAGCACACATATATACACGTCTCACAATTAAGACAGAAGCAAGCCATCCATTTACAAAACCACAAAAATGATACAGCAGGTTATAAGATCATATTTCTAAGGAACTACTTTGTATTAATTTTTCTTGCATTCATAAATTTTAAGGAGATAGTACTTTGCTTTCTATTTGACCATGCTATCAATATGTGCCTATTCTGGCTTTAGGCCTTGCTTGTAGGAAATCACATAAAGAGGGCAGTGAGGCTGTAGTGGAGTACAGACAAGTGGCAAGTTAACCATGAAAAATCGTGAATTTAGCTCTCTGTGTATGTTTTTGCATAATAAAAGCCTCAGATTTTTATTATCCTTCCTTTATTCTCTTCATGCAAGGGCATTCTCTTCTTACAGGCATTACTTCCACGTCTTCAGCATTTATTACGTATTCTGAACTCCAGTAAGAACTTGGAAACAAATACAGCTTTATAGTCTACTCTCAAGATACATGACTAAGGAGTTGTAGCCTTCTCAATAGGACTGTTTGTGGGCTGTCACGTAAAGATGGGGAAGCTGAGTTGCTTAGCCTTCCCATTACCCATTCTGTCTGCAGCTCTGCTGACTTTTTTTATAAAAGTACAGACTGCCTGTAACTTTCTTTCCAGAATATGTTCCACTAATGATAAATCATTTAAAATATTCCCACCTCCAAACTTATCTCTGACCCAAGATTGTCACAAGGGAATGAGATCTCTTTTCCTAATACTTGTTAAACTGTTTCGAGCCAAACTGGTTCATCGGAGAGTAACACAGTAGATTTTCTCCTTTTGGTCTGGTAGGTCAGGTAACAAAGAGTTGGAAGCAGAATCCAAGTTTAAATCCGTATGTGATGGCACACTGAGAAGGTTCTGTAGTTCAAGGACTTTTTAAAAGTCCTTTTACAATCATTTACTCATTTATTGACACCCAAGTAATATCTTTGTTTGTATTTCCCAGTAGTGATCAATACTTTATTGCCAGCTCTTTCATCATGAAGGCCACGGAGGATCAAGTTGTCCAAGAAGAACCAGGATACCAGGATGATGAGGTAAATTTACGGTTGATTGAAAAATATGTGCGGCAAATGTTGTTTGAAGGTATTTTGATAGTGTTATGAAATCCAGAGAGAGACAGGAGGTCCCCAAAAACCGTTAGGGAGTTCAATGCATTTAAAATTTTGTTCCAGTCTAATACCAAGAAAATCTCATTCTTCTAGTCCCTGTGCAGCCTTGCTCTTCAAATACTCATTAACCTTTCAAAAGTTACGCACAGTTTTTAATGGGATTGTCATTATTTCTTTATACTTTGCACTTCTATATTAAATGCAAGGGGACTATCAGTTATTTTTATGCTTCTGAGGAATGGTCATCAGCCTGAAAAGCTGAGAAACTGTGGTGGAAAAAATCAGGGTGATGATGATCATAACACAAGTTTTATTAGCACAGCAGAGGATTGCTTCCCTGTGAAGATACACTGTATGATGAAGATGATAGGAAATGTGTAGGCCTTCTTGGCTCACTATGGCTTTGCTTATTTGAGTAGTCCAACAAGATATATATTAATGTGGAAAATCCTTTAAATGTTTACAAATATGAAACAGACACATCATGAGATAGATGTAATTACATGAAAAAGCAAAATCTATTTTTTTTCCTGCTATTTTTTTAGGAATCCTTTTTTCAGGATATTGACCTGCTACAGAAGCATGGAATTGTAAGTATTAGCAATGACTTTACAGCACAGAATTGTCCATGTAAAGGTATTGTAAGGTTATTTCCAAAAGCTTATACACATTGACACAAATAACTGGAATTCCTCCTTGCAATAAATTCTAAATCATTCATGTGAAGATAAATTTTGCCTCTGGTGATAAGACAGGTTTTCAGAAAATTTCATTCCCATCAGATTCCTAAATAAGGTGGCAAGTTATTCAAAGTATTTAGCACCCAGCACTCTTGAAAAACCAACTACTTGCTAATTTATTTGAAAACTGTGTGATAGATTACTTCCTATTCCTGCCAATCTTTGTAATTACTCCTGCATTTTTGGTGCCTGTGAAATTACACTGTGACAATTGTTGCTCTACTATTTTCAGTGTGCTGGTGAAGGGGGTAGAGTGGGAGTGAGGAAAATATTATTAGCTAGAGGAAAAAAACGGTTAGTTTTCTTCATCAAATACGAATTCCTATAATCGTTATCACCATCATCATTATTATCACATACACATCACCTGTTTATTTGAGTTACTATTATTATATGTTTATCCAGGAGATTGGCTCATGGATCAGAACCCCATTACATTCAGTGTTATAGAAGCAGAATAAAAAGTTGAGTTTACACTATATAATGTAAAATTGAACTTTCAGAAAAATGACTACAGCTGGATACAGACAGAGCGGACACAGACACAGTAAGACAGCATTAGTCAGCAGTATGATTACTGGACTCAGCATGTCAGCGGTGTAAATGTTGTCAACCTTTTTTATTGGCAATTCACTGACAGTTTTAGAGAGAGTTTTGAAGAAGGATCATGAAGTTGGGAGCTCGTTGCGTTGCCATGAGTCAACATAGAAAGTATACATGAATTCTTGTGTTAAAAAATTTGACAAGTTGACCAAAGAGGCTGACCTCATGAGCTGGAAGGTCCTAGCCTGTCAATATTAAATGAGGCATGGTATGCAGAAAATGATACTAAGGTATGAAAGATCTTGCAAATTAAGAATAATGACTTAGGCTGTTCTTCTGGCTTAATAAGAGTTTCCTGCTCCTTTTCTTTTTTTTTCTTTTTTCTTCCTTCCAAGTGGTTATTCCCACACCCCAGGGGAAGTTTTTGTTCTCAGCTATGCCAGTTAAAATCTTTGTGTGAACATATGGTAACGCATATCTGTTAAATTCATTTGCTTAAAGAAATAGTTTTTGTAGGTTTAGATTTTTTTTTCCTAGAAGTAGAGAGAGAAATATTTACTAGATCTGACTGTGGCCACAATGAGAGTCAGATTAGCACAACCTAGGCTGTGGTTTGATGTTCACCACAACTGTTTGGTAGGAATTAAGGTGCTGTGACCTTGTAGCCTCTGCTGAGTGTTCCTGCTCCTAAAGCATTCCATCCCTTCTTCTGGCACATCTCCTTTTGTAGCCACCTTGTGGACTGGATTTGTGAACCAGAAAGACAAAGCCACTGAAGAAATGCAGCATCAGGGTAATGCATTTAAGGTTTTGGTCTAGAAAAAAAAATTAAAAAATCTTTGCAGCAGTAGTCTGCTGTCTTAATAGAAAAACACAATAAAAGAGTTCAATCCTTTACGTTTCTGGTTATCATATTCTTTTGGGTGGAAGAGTCATTTTTATTCATGACTGATTTTACCTCATCCATCTCTATTAATGTAATAATCAAAAAACACATCACAGGATGAGAAATAAGCTTCCAAATGAACATGACTACTTTCTAAGGTAGCACCACTCCATTCTTACGTCCCATGCATCCACATGCTCTAGACAAATAGATTCAGTTCGTAAGTTCATACTTTTTTTTCAAAGAAAAGTCTTGGCTGGAAATGGTAAATTGAAGTATCCCAAACCTTTCACATAGTATGTTTTCTTGTGAGTAATCT
Organism: Limosa lapponica baueri; assembly: GCA_002844005.1. Classification (NCBI taxonomy): domain Eukaryota; kingdom Metazoa; phylum Chordata; class Aves; order Charadriiformes; family Scolopacidae; genus Limosa; species Limosa lapponica. The sequence goes on from KZ505643.1 coordinate 2,220,255, forward strand.
GTTACTTGCTTTTAAGTTTCCAGGGATGTCAGAATCATAAAATGAGGTGAGAAGAGGTGAAATGTGTCAGCAGGACGCTGAGTGAAGTCATGCTGTACCCAATTGATGAAAAACTCATTCCAGCCCAAAGTGTCGGTCAGATCTGGAGGATCTGTTTGTTTTAAACTGGACATACACAGCAGTTAGAGTCGGCTTCCGACGATCCATGCGAGTCAGCTCCCAATTATCCGTGATCAGATTATCTGGTTTACAGATCATCTGTGCTAAGGGACCAAGGACAGATTGGGGGTTATAGGGTTTACTGGGTTGGTCTCCACACTACCCGAAGTAATCTGTCCTGTTTCCTTAGTACCAGCTTGGATCTAGAAAGACTGACACTGAACAGGGACAAGGAAATACAACTGGACCCAAGACACCTTTCTCTCAAAAGCACCAGGATCTGGGCTCTGCACCATGATCCCTCACACCAATGATACTCAACATTTTCTGTTGTTGGTGTCATAAAATACATAATGAAAAGTTTACTGTAAATCTGTTTCTTTCCTGGTGAAAATACACATGCGCATGAATGTATGATAAAATGTGTTTCAAAGGTTTACTTTGCCTTCTAGTTGTTATCTGTCATGAGTACTCACAGAACGGAACTTTCTTCACAGAACGTAGCAGATATTAAAAAACTGAAATCAGTTGGGATCTGCACTATCAAGGGCATCCAGATGACCACAAGGCGGGCACTGTGCAATGTGAAAGGGCTTTCAGAGGCCAAAGTGGACAAGATTAAAGAAGCTGCAAACAAGCTTATTGTAAGCCAGTCACTTTCCTGATAGTTTAAATTTATGCTGGCCTCTCCAAAATGCTGTGCAACGTTTCTCTTAACAGATTTTTTTTCACCACATCATCAAGAAAATTTTGAAAATTATTCTTGTCACTCTAAAGGGGTAATACTTAATACTCTACAACAACCAGACAGATGCTGTGGTGGTTTTCATACCCAGCCTGTTTAAATGAAGCTAGGGTAGAGAGAAGATACTTAGGTGGGATATTGCGCTTTACCTTCAGGTTAGAGCCAAGATAAATCTCTCATGCTCTTTTTGGTCCTCTTTAGGAACCAGGCTTCCTGACCGCCTTTGAGTATAGTGAAAAACGGAAGATGGTATTCCATATTACTACTGGCAGCCAGGAATTTGAGTAAGCTTATCTCTACTTAAACCCTTCCTTAGTCCAAGAATTGTTGTTCAATTGAACAATAATTCCTTATTGTCCCAATAATCGTATTTATTGTCTTTAATAAGACACAAAAATATAAAGGAACAAATATTCAGCTAGGACACCTAGGTTGCCTTGCATTTGGAGCTAGCGCTGGTTCAAAGATGTCTGCATCAGTAAGCAGCAAAACCAACTCCTTTTCTACAGTCATTGTAAACAGAGTTTGTATCCAGAAATCCTGGACGTATAATTATTTTTTCTCCCAGTCAAAACAACCTGCAGGTCTCAGGTCAAAATTATAAGTCTTCAAGACCTCCCTTGAGGTATTTTTATCTTTTCAAAGGTATTTGCTCTCTTCTTTCTTTCCAGTAATAATTTCTGTAGATTTTTCTCTTGCATACAGAAAGGAAGGTTGAGAAAGAGTTAATTCTTTATGAATCAGTGATCATTTAGTGCCCTGCACTTAATGCATCAAGAGAGGGGCTTCAGGGTAGAAACAATTTTTCTTAAAGTAGCAAAAATTTCTCTTTTTTACTTTCTTCTTGTGATTTTGTGGGTTTAACAATATCATAATTCTCTCCCTTTCTCCAGTAAACTTCTGGGTGGTGGAATTGAAAGCATGGCAATCACTGAGGCGTTTGGAGGTGAGAAAACCACATTAAATGGGTATTACTGAACAAAGAATTGCAGCTTAGTTTAGATTTTAAATCAAGCTGGATCACTTCTATCAAACTTAATGACATTGTAGTCATGAAGATGACTACCTGCATGAGTGTGAGAAGAAAGAATCCACTTCTCTTAGTGTTTTCCCATTTTTCCTCTTCATTTGCTTGCAGACTAAGTTTGAGCTGAGTAATCGTTAGACTTGGGGCATGCTGATTCAATACAACATAGCATTAGTAACACTATTACTAGTATGTCATATAGGAAAGATTTCCCTGATGCAGTATGTGTTCCTTTCCAGTAACAAAACTGCCACAAAAGATATTTTATTTATGTAGACATAGGATATATTCCATTTCACATAAGATTTTGAAATTACAATTAAGTTACTATTATAGTAAATTTGATCAGTTAGTGGTTAACACTTCAACAACAATAAGAGTTTGTAAAACACAGTACTCTTCCCTTTAGAAAAGATAAACTGGAGACTAACATGATTTGATATAATGAGATTAATAAACTCATAAGCTTCTCCTTGATCATTTTACTGAAAGTGAAGCTGGGCCAAGCGAGTGGAATCAACCATTTCTCCCCCTTCCCCCTCAGTTAACACTTCTACACAGAAAAGATCAATGACTTTCGCAATCAAGCATGATCAAATTAAAGCATTTAGGATTTTGCTTTTCATGTAGCACACTTCTATTGCACAGAACATGATTTATAAATTGGGGTTAAAGTAATTTTAAAAGGTAGAGATAGAGGTAAATTTTGTTAAGTAAGAGTGCTTCTAACTGCAATAACTCCTGAATCTGGCAAACTTAGAAAAAGAAACCCTGACCATTTTTTTTTTTCCTTTTCTTTATCGAACAGAGTTCCGGACAGGCAAAACCCAGCTCTCTCACACCCTTTGTGGTAGGTGTACTACTTTAAAAAAGAGAGATGTTTCTTCTCAGTGAATCCATTCTTTACAACTCTACCAGAATTAAACACATAGAGACAAGTCACAATCTTTTCTCTCGAAAAATACAGAGAAACAGATCTTGGTGACTCTTACCTCCATTAATTGTGTTTGAGTAGAGAACTCATATAAATTATTTAATACTGCTCACATCGATGTAAGTTTTGCCATACGGAGAAAGATGATAATGGACTGTCTTCGAGAAACAAGTGAAGCACACCATCTGGAAAAGCAGAGCACAAATATGGGTTACAGGGGGACTAACTTCCTGGTTTCAAGAGGTTTTGCTGAATATGACATTCTGAAAGGGCACTGAAAGGATACTACTGGCTGACAGTAACTGGATAAACAAAGACTTTGGCAGTCACCGTATTCGGGCAGTGCCAAATACAGCAGGACTCTGATTTCCCAGTGATATCTCTCAATGTGTAAATAGTAGTAAATAGTAACTAATGTAACTATTAATGCTGCTGGAATATAGTTACCAGACACTGGACAGGCAAATGTTCTCTTAAATAAACCTTTATGGCACCTTCTGGAAAAATAAGGCGCCTTTTGTTTACTATAGTCTAATGGTCAGCAGAGTCGTACCCTTTTGCATGAATGATTACAAATGAATTGAGTATTTTAGCTTATTCACTGCAAAGAGACTAAACCCACAATCAGTAACTATTCACATATCAGGAAAAATTAATATCCAAAGAATTTGTGATCATATGAGTTACAGCTGGGAAAAAAACCCCACCCTACTAAATCACTACCATTAATTTGGGCATAGGATTAAGAGGATGCTTTGTGCGTAAGAACTTGTTAATAATATCCTTACCTATTTTCAATATACAATATACAGATGTAGTGATGGTACTGAGTAAAACACAATTTTGACACCATTAATTAAATCTCATCTGCTCTCAAATTGAGAAAAGTGACTTGAGTTTCTTCTCAAGATGGTGGTAAGACTTGAGATACCCCTGAGTTCCACATTGATTAAAACTGGTGGTTCTTTGTGATATGGATAAGCAGTTGTATTTTTATTAAAAAATAATAATAGAGGGAGTAAGAAAATATTTTTCCCACTTTTTCATTTTGATCTTCTATGATTCACTGCAGTGACAGCTCAGCTTCCAGGACCGAATGGCTACACAGGTGGAAAGATTATCTTCATTGATACTGAAAACACTTTGTATCTTTTGGACTGGTAAAAGCTACAGGTAGGAGGAACTGGAAAGACAGTTCATTTTCTTATAAGCAAGTAGGAGGCTCCGGATAACTTTGTACATGTGAAGTACTATGATTGGCACAGAAAGCCTGGAGAGCACAGTGTGTAGTGGCCCACAAGGCAGTGACTTTTTTCTCTGTCATTTGATGTAATCTAACCTGGACAAATTAGAGTTAGGATACAGATTTTATATTAACTGGGGTTTGTTGGGTTTTTTTTTTGAGATCTAATATGCTTCTACAGGTGATAGAAGCTTTTCTATTTACTTCAAGAGGAATTCATCTAAGTACTAAACACTATTTTTGACACTGTATCTGTGGTAGACTGTGTATAAATAGGTTTTGCTCACGGCTAAATTCATAAAGCACAGACATCTGTATGTCAACTCTTCCCACCTCAAACCCTAAACACGAAACAAATTATCATCGTGAGCCTTAAACTATCTTTAGGGTATGTGGGACAGTGTGAAGAGAAAAAATCAGTCTTCTCCAGGATCAAAATAAATATTATTCTTCCCCCCTGCCCCCTCTCCCTCCCCAGTTCTATTTTGGAATGGAGTTTTATTATTTTCAGAGCACGGTTTGTACAAAGAAAAATCCTTAACTCTGACTAATGTCAGCCGACCAGACCGTCTTCGTGACATTGCTGATCGCTTCAATCTTGACCACGATGCAGTACTTGACAACGTGCTGTACGCGCGTGCATATACCAGTAAGACCATTATTGCAACTGGCGTGATACCTGTGTTTTTTCTCTAAGGCTCCCGTTTTAATAGTCCCCAGTTTATTAACTGAGGTTGCTCAGATTGCCCACTGAGGATCATGAAGAATGTTTTCCTGCTAACAAGGAAGTTTTAAGCTTGCTTCTGTTTTCTGTTTCTGGTGTTGTACAGTGAGCAGACTGGATCAGAGTAAGTATTCCAATGAACGTAACCATCATTGCCTGAATGTAAGCTAATTCTATAAATGCTGTTGAGAAATTCCCTATCATCTTGTGAATGGAACTTTATAGGGACAGCTCCAACACGCTCTGTCATAAGACATTGCATTAAAACTTCGAGGAAGTTTTAATTTAGAGTACAAGATGAATAATGTTATTAATACAATTCCTGTGTGTCACTTAGTTCAACATTAAGTTCAAAAGTTTCTATTGCTTTTCTGCTCTTAACAAAAAAAGTTGTCTTCATGCATAGTTTTGATGTGAAGCTTTTCCCAAAGAAGTTTTGTTAGCTGGGCAAGCAGGAACTGGAACCTGCAGAAGCACAGGCATCGCTGGTTACTGTAGAGGTAGCTTGTTATTGAGCACTGAATTTAAAACTGCTGGCAGAGAAAATATAAACAGCGCAGACATTTCAGGGGAATTTTAAAATTCAGGCCTTTGTTCCTTCCGAGCTCTTTCTGGTCCTAATTTCACTTGGCAACTGTACTTCCCACCAGGTGAGCATCAGATGGAATTGCTTGACTATGTAGCAGCCAAGTTCCATGAGGAAGCTGGTATCTTCAAGCTGTTGGTACAAGACTAATTTTTTTTTTTTTGTATGCTTACTGCTTTCAGAATATGTTTTCCTATTTTTATTCACGATACTTACTTATCTAGCATAATTACGATGCAGATCATTGACTCCATAATGGCACTTTTCCGTGTGGATTTCAGTGGTCGTGGAGAGTTGGCTGAACGACAACAGAAACTGGCTCAGATGCTGTCAAGGCTCCAAAAAATATCAGAAGGTAAGGGAGACATTGCAAAAATTTGGAAAACGTGGACTGGAGTTACTGGAACAGTAGCTGTTGGTAGCACAACCACCTAGTAGTCTGAGTGTATTATCAATCAGGCATCGGCCCAGGAATCTTTCCTCACTTTACACTTCTGTCAGTTACCAAAAAGATCAAACTGATAATATATTATTTCAAGATGACAGACTAAGGAGCCTGTGGAACTATTCAACACTCAGAGTTTTCCTAGAAATACTGATAAGAGTTTAAGAAAATAGGTTGTAGAACTGGACAAATATCCAATAAGAAAAATGGTCTTCCCCAAATTTTGACAGTCTAAATAGATGAGAAACATGAAGAATAGAAAAAAGGATGAAGGCACAGAGTGATGAAAAAGCTGTGCCCATTGCCACGTTGCCAGTACTTTGCAATGCTCTGAGGGATGATGACAGGATGAATAGGGTTCCTCCTCTTTGGAATGTCTCAGAAATGTTGATGAGGAATGAGTAAATGTGGTTTTTTTCATGCAGTAAATTTAAAAAAAAAAAAAAAGGCAAAGAGACAAAGGGAGGGAGAGGGGGCTGAGGGCAGGGAGCCAATAGGGAAGATGGGAACTAAGGAGGACTTGTTCAGTGGAATTCTGAAAAGTGCTCATTTTTGGCGTGTTCCAGCTGAAGTCCCACAGGAGCAAATTTAGGCTGTCTCCCAATAAACTCCAGCCATCAGACATAAAGAATGTTTGCTTCTCTTGCATTTGAAATTTGAAGTGCTTCAGCAGCAGCCTTGCTTTTACATGGATGGGAGAATATTTTGGAATTGTAATGGGATATAGTCCACCTTCTTTGCATTGTTTTCTGTTGCAGAGTATAATGTGGCTGTGTTTGTGACCAACCAGATGACTGCTGATCCAGGAGCAACTATGACGTAAGATATTTTTTTTGTCTCTTTTTTTAAAAATCGATTTTTAATTGATCAGAGGGGGGATCTGATCAACACCTATAGATACTTAAAGGGTGGGTGTCAAGAGGATGGGGCCAGTCTTTTTGCAGTGGTGCCCAGTGACAGGACAAGAGGAAATGGGCACAAACTCGAACATAGGAAGTTCCATCTACACATGAGGAGGAACTGCTTTACTGTGAGGGTGGCAGAGCACTGGAAGAGGCTGCCCAGAGAGGTGGTGGAGTCTCCCGTCACTGGAGACATTCAAAACCCGCCTGGACACGTACCTGTGCAACCTGCTCTAGGTGGACCTGCTTTGGCAGGGGAGTTGAACTAGATGATCTCCAGAGGTCCCTTCCAACCCCATATCATTCTGTGATTCTGTGAAAAATGTCTTCTCTTTTATATTACATATTTAACAGAGATGAAAATTGAGATTGTATAGAGCAAGAGGTGATTTGTGATTCTGTAATTCTGTGAAGAGGCATGAAAATGAAGGTTCAGATTGGTCATTGGTCCCTCTAGTATGATGAATCATTCATGGATGACACCTATAGGTTTCTCTCAGCTTTTGTAATGAGATTTTTAATGTTTACCTGCTGCCTGGCATGATGGCTTCTTTCACTGTGACTTCAACAAAGAGAGCAAGCCATTAGAAGTATTGAAAAAGCACCCCATTTTCTTTTGGAGCAGCTTATATATAAAGTTTAAGGTGTGTATTTCTTGAGCCTCTTGAATTTAATGGGTGGAAAATTATGCCAGCATTGAACATTGGAACATCCTATCTTGAGGCAAGTGTGTTATAGTCCTTTTGATATATTTACCTATTTATTATTCATTACTGAGTTCAATGTGTCATGTCTGGCAGTTAATCGCAGTATTAACCCATGGAATTTGCACAGTGAATCATCAGAATTTTCTCGCTAATTTAGCTTTCAGGCGGACCCAAAAAAGCCCATTGGGGGCCACATCCTCGCTCATGCTTCGACTACCAGGATTAGCCTGAGGAAAGGGAGAGGGGAGCTGCGTATTGCAAAGATCTACGACAGGTAAATCACCTTTCTTTCACAGGAAGGAAGCTGTGTTATGAGCAACCAGCCGTAAGGTGACAAAGTTCATGGTACTGAAACTTCATGGCTTGATAGCCGAGTCGTGGTTTCAAACTAGCCACGTTTCTGGATGGTAAATTGAGAGAAAATCTGAAAGGACAAACTAATTAACAGACGTAAAGTTATCTTGCATATTGCATACATTAAATTACATAATCTTTTATCATAAATCCTACTAGATACTCATCTCTTAAAGGAGACCATCAAATAGTTTGGTAAGACTGGTAGTTCCTTGGCAGGAAAATTCCAGAGCTGTTAAATTACTAAATTTTGCTGATTACTGCAATTACTATCACTTTACCTGGTAAGCTGTGGCAGACGCAAGTCATTATACATCGTAGTAGTGGGACTGCGTGGAGAGACCAGTTTCTGGTCGGGAACTAAGAAATTGAGGGTTTGCACAGACAGACTCTTTCCTTCTCCTGCACCTTCTCCATTCCCCGCTTCTCGTGTTTGTCATCTTCCAAGAGGTGGATTTCACATTTTGTGATCTTGAGAATATCGATCACATTCTACAGTTTGCACATAGGTACAAAGATGTGGAAGTATTCAGGTTGCTTACACTTAGAACATTTGGGGGATTGTTTCACATCTTCATTTAACATGGGGAAACCCACAACTTCCTTGTTTCTTTTTTTTTTTTTTTTTTTAAATTTCCCCAGCCCCGAGATGCCTGAAAATGAAGCCACATTTGCAATAACTGCTGGAGGGATTGGAGATGCCAAAGAATAGGCAGAAAACTCATGTAAATGTACAGCTGAAAACCACCTGGGCAGTTGGGATGAAGATTTGAACGAGGTCATCGATTGCCTGGCTGCATTTCTATCTTTTGGGAACCATTTGAGATATTTTGGGAGAACGTTGGGATGAACTCTGTACAGTTCAGTTTTACTGATCTTAATAGAATTTGGTTCATTTATAGGGTCTTCATTTTTCAATTGAACTTTCAGCAGACCAAGATTTAAAAAATAAGCTTATGAAAGGTTCAGAGAATCCTTTTCCTATATTGTGTGGAAATCAAAGCTGTCCTTTCACATGAGATTAATATACTCTTTTTTAGTTTCTTTCAAAGAGAGTGTCTATGTGGTAGAATTTAATAGTGTGAAATGGAACAGAATTGGAATGAACTGTTACAAAGTTGACATAAATAGATGGAAAAGGCAGTGGCAGCCCAAGAATTTGGAACAAGTTACTTTAAAAATACATTTTTAGGCATTTTTAAGTTGACTGGGTAATTTTTGCATTTTTATTTAGCATTTTCTACTTTTTGGATAGAATGTTTTAAAACTGTTCTTATTAAAGTTAAAAATAAAGATTATTAATTAGAACAGCACTGTGCTTATCTTTGGGTGCTTTGAATCAAAGCCTGCTCTCAATAATATTATCTCCCTGATCTGCCATGACAGAAATAAACCAGGTGCAAGCAAAACACTTTAAAACCTTTTGTCTAGTTCTCTAAAGAACCAAGCTTTATATAATTGCCGTGGCAGTCTCCTAATATAAGTAAGAATATTAAAGATTATTATTAAATAACATTAAATACTAAAAAGCAGGAGAAAACAAAAACAGTGGCCGGAGAGAGGCTGACACTGGTACTTACAGTGAGGGAAAGGCAGTGAGGACTTGGCTGGCAGAGGGACCGTGCCCGTGGGCCAGCCGGCACAGGCAGCGCTCCCAACTAGCCAGGGATGTTTGTCACAGGGGGCAAAGAAAGAAGCCGGGAATAAAGAGAGAAATGTGGGGATCGGGGGACCAATTCAGTTTACATCACCTCCAATGCTCATGGAATTGCTTGTTGTAAAATAAACTCAACCATTTATTTATTACATGCTTTAAGGGAAGGCCTTACTTGGTCCTTTTGTATAACAATGCTAATTAGAATGGGTCTAACTTTGGTGTCTGGTTAGACAGCTTGTCCTCACTAACATGACTTTTTTTTTTTCGTTTAGATTAACTAATGCATGTTAAGGTAACATGATGATAAGACAGCAATGACCAGAAATTCATCCAAGAAGAGCCTGACACCGTAGCCAGGGTGTACCTTGTGACAGAGCTAGAGTCTGCCTTCCTTGAGTGCTTTCTTAGCAGATCGTTGATATTTTTTCCTGAGGTAAAGCACTACTTTTCACAGCGGAGGGAAGCCTAGAGATAGAAGGCGAGGGAGGTCGGCTGATCTGAAGGAGCAGTAACAGAGCAGCAGTTGTTATTTCAGGTAACACCTAGTTTTTTGTATGAACCAGTCTCTCCCACACCAGGCATTGCTATCTAATGGCCAAGTACCACTGTCACCCGAGTCCCACCCACTCAGCAAGGCCAAAGGTTCTTCCACTATTTTATTTTAAGCACCAAGATTGCTTTTTGCTTTCACACGTATGTCAGCCAGCCAGCCAGCAAGTAAAACTAAAATGGTAAACGATTTGTCTCCTTCCACGCCAAGCTATTTGTTTCACGGGCCTGAAAGTAGAGACTTTTCTGCCATTCTGTTTTTTGACAATCTGACAGCCCAGAAAGCACTAGGTGAGTTGGTTACCAGTTTACTTTCTGGAGAGCTCGCCCTGAACCTCCTGCAGCTGCGGAGGGCGGTGTGTGACCGGGGCGGGGGGGCCGCCGATGCCATTTTCTCCTGGCACTCAGGCGAAGGCAAACATGGCTGCTGTCACTCCCGCCCCTGCCCCAGCGCCGCACCGACATCCCCCTACTGCTCTGCCAGGGGAAAAAACCCAACCAAACAGCCAAAAAAAGAAACAAACAAACAAAAAAAAGAAACGAAAAAAAAACAAAACCGAGGAAAAACTCCAACCACCTGCCGCGGAGGCCCGAGGGGCCGCTCTCCCCCCGCCGGGCCGGGCCCCTGCCGTTGCCGTTATTGTCTCCTCAGCCCCAGTGCCACCAGTCACGGCGCCCGCGGGCGCGTAGGCGAAAGGCCATATTCTGCAAACCCGGCTACGCGACGAAACCAACGTAGGCTTCCGACCCTCCGCCAGCCCTGCCTACACAGCCCGCGGAAGAATTTTACGCCAAACGCACGGGCTCGCTTCCGGCCCTACGCAAGCCTGCGTTACGCAACTTGCGTACGCGGTGTACTTACGTAACGTACGCCTCGACCTGAGTTTTCCCTACAGTCTAGAAGGGGTTATGGGGTTGACTCCGTGCGTAGCAGACTTTGAGGAATAGGGAGAGCGTTACTCTCCTCCCTCTCTTCCTCACGCAGGGGCCCGGCTCAAGTAAAGGACGCTACGCACCTTTCGTATCCTGCCCACGGCGCGGAGCACTGTTTCACCAAACGAGTTTAGGGCGTAGTTGGCTTTCGGGAATAGGCGTAGGTATTTTCTAGAGCCGCAGTTTGCGCAGCGTCGGACCGCCCGTAACGTAACTGAAGCGGTTGGGGCGGTGGCAGCCATTTTGTGCCGGGAGCCCGGAGGAAGAAGACGCTAGTGTCTCCACACTTCACGGGCCCTGGAGCCGACCGAGAGCCCCGCCGTTCCGTCCGCCGACGCTCAGCGGGTCTCTGACCCACTGACCACTTCTTCTCCTTTTGTATCCCACCAAAGAAGCGAGGTGGCGCAAAGCGATTCCTCCGAGACACAGCCGCCCCTGGCTGGACCCTCTCCCCGTACCCCCAGTCCCTCGCCGTCCCCACGGCCGGCGTTCCGCTGCCTTTCTCCCACCCCTCCGGGGGCGATGAGGGGCTTCGGGGACCGGGGCCGCGACCGAGACCGCGGCGGGTAAGGGGGTGGGGGGGAATGGCAGGCCGGTCCGGGCGGGGGGGGGGGAGGAGTAGGGGGACGGTTGGCGTGGGTTGGTACGGAAGGGAGGGCGGTGGAGGGAGCCTTCCCCCCCGCGTTGGTGAGAGGAAGGCTGGGGAGAGGAGTGGGGACGAGGGGGGCGCGTTCAGCTTGCGGTATTAAGGGAAGATTTTTACTCAAAAATTATTGTGTGGCGAGGGAGCTGGAGACTTTATTAGTACGGTTCTGGCAGCAAAGGTTGTTGGTGTTTTTTAAAAAATGTTTTATTTAGTTTTTCCGTCGTTCACGTGTAGCCGTGTCTTGCTTGCAGTTTTTAGGCCTGCCTTTTCTCTCCTACCTTTAATTTATTTTCTGCTAGCCTTCCTCTCCTTTACCCTACTCCCCCCTCGCCCTCCTCCCGCAAGCCACGCAGATCTCGGTGGCCCTGGCAAGGGTGGTTGGACCGTCTGCCCTTCTGGTTGTCATTGCACCGTCTGGACTTAATGGAAAGATGGCAGTTGGTGAAAGATCTTTCTCAGTTGCACTCCCAGGCTTATCGTGAGAGGAAATGAGATTGAAAGCTGCTGCCGTGCAGGGGACTTGCACATACTCGGGAGGGTGACCTCGGTAAACATGGCCCTGGATCACACTTAACGAGCGTGTCCAAGCTTAAGTAGCACTCAAACAGGAGTTGTCTGTGTGGCACTGCAGAGGCCTAGTGCTTGATACTCTTGATTCTGCTATTTAAAGGAAGCTTGACTTGAAAAAGGTTTTTGCAGGCTAGATTTTTTTTTCCGAGTATGGCAGCAATAAATATAATGGTATTCTAGCATATAACTAGTTTGAGACTTTTTTTTTTTTTTTAAGCGTTGAAAAGAATAAGACGTTCATCCCAGGCCTTTTTAAAGAGAAAGTTAGAACTAATGTAGGAGAGTGGCATTTTCAGCCTTTAGATCACAAGTAGTTAGGCCTCCATTCTCAAGGATTAACAAGAAACATATCATGGGGGTCCTGTTGTCTTAATATGGCAGACTAGATCTCAATGAGTCTTCTCTCCCCCCTTCCTTTCCTCCTTGTTTTCCTTCCTCATCCCTGGGAGAGTCAGGAATATTTTGTTTATGTGTTTCAACACATGTTAACATTTAGCTTCTTGTTGGCTGTGGAGGGAGATAGTTGTATCCTTGCTTTATCTTACACACACATTTCACACTCTGAAATTAAAAGATACTTTCGTTTTTTTTGACAGAGAGGAGGGTTCTGGTGTTTTTCCAGTATGAGATTTCCAGCTCAGCTTAACACGAGGACGTTGGAGTAAATGCTTTGGCAAGTCTGAGATAGTTCAGACTCCAGCTGTTTTCTGAGTTTAGTGAGTGAGTTTGAGTATGCAGATTTATACAGTTACTTAAAGGAACGCTGTCCAGAGTGTTGTTACAACACTTGGCTTGCCTTAAAATTTGTGTAATCTCATTTTGTGTAAAGGCTTTGATTATAGATGGATGCTTCCCTTTTAGATCGGGGGTTTTGCATAAATAAAAGGAGTGCCTCCATGCTGCTTTGTGAAATTTTTGGGCATTTGCATGGAAAATCGTTTTCTTGGCATATTATCCTGGAAGCTTTCATGCATCAGAATTCAGTTTGTGAATTTCAGTCAGTGAAAACATGGGATTATAATGGAATCTCTCTTCTGTATGATTTTGACTCTTACAAGTATTGCATCAATTTAAGGTGTGAAAATATTTGTAACCGCTAACACCCATCATACTTCATAAATAGCCTCTATAAAATTTTGGACCACCCAGCCTGCTGTTTTTAGTGCCATTTGAAAGCTTATCACCTTGGTGCTGATTCTTTCATAAGCTAAACAAATGCAGGCTTTCTGCTTTCCCCCTGTCAGGAACGAGTTGTAGGTGACTTCTTAGAATGGAGAATTGCAGTGTTTTGCTCTGGAATTTAACAAATTCATTTCGTTCTGTCCCAGAAATGATGGCACCAGTAGTATTGGAGAGGAATGTTTTGGGTCAGTCTGAATTTACATTTGAAAAGAGAACTGTTGGCAAATCAGTGGAATAATCTTAGATTTAAATCAGTTTAAATGGAATTGGAAACTCGTTTTACTTGTAATCAGAATGTAAAATGTGAGTTACTGCAGTTTAGCAGATAAACTTTAGCAGAAGCAGCGTTAAGGACTGTTGCAGGGGGTCGCTTCTTTGAGGTTAGCATACAACCATGTTGTGTGTAAGAATGGAGAACTGAAACTACATGACTTCTGTGTAAAATGTACTGATTTTTCTCTTTGGGTAGCTGGGGAGCAAATATTCCCAATACCCAGCTGTTTCAGTGTCCAGTCTTGCTGTCAGTTCTTCCGTATGTTTCCTTTCATAAGGAAACTCATTGACCCTTTGAACCTCCAGCTGACTTCAGTGAGACTGGGGTTTGTTGAAACTACTGGATACAGAAACAGTTGCTGTTTTGACCTCGAACTATCATGATCAGTAGCAGACATATTCAATAAAGGTGAATGTTCCTGTAAATGAAAACCTGTACTTTTTTTTTTTCTATGTCATGAAAGAAAATTTAATGCTTACATGAATTTTTTGAAGGTGTATTTCCCAGTCTTTTCATATGACAAATATTGCTGATTGTGCAGGCTGTCTGGGGGATCTGATGGACATACCAACGTGAAAATAAGGGATATTTATGGCAGAGGGAAGAGACTTAATGAAACAGTTGCAAGAAAGCAAACACTTTAAAACTTACGTAGCAGGTTTTAAGTTAAATTATATCTACTATACTTAGCTTTTCCAATAATATAACCCCTTCTTTGTGTTAGTATGTTGATTTGAGTTTTGTTTTTTTGGTCTCTTAATCACTATAATTTGTAGTTTCCATGGGGAAGCAATTTAAAGAACAAATATAGTTAATGTCTGAACAGATAATAATTGAGAAAGGTAGTAGAAGGTAATTGAGAAATTTATTTCAGATCTTCTTTATTTTTTAGCAACTGCCTCACCCAGTTACTAGTGTAAGAAGATTGCTTTGGGATTTCTGTTGCTTTCAGTTTGTTTCATTAAGAGTTTTTTATTTACTAGCTGCCTGCCTGGGTAAGGTGCAGACACGGATTTGCTATCTAAATAGAATGAGCATTTCTCATGAATTCGTGTTTTGCAAAAAGCTGTAGCTTTATTAACCAAAATCTGATTTAGGGCAAAATTTGACCCGGTGGCACTTGGAAAAGTACTTTATCCTGTGTTTGTTTGATACTAATGAAAGATCTATAACTTTTGTGGAATTTAAAAATACATAATTTATAATATTTACAGTAAATAATCATGTCAGTCAGTTTTCAGTTACTCTTACAGCTTATTACTAGAAGCTTATGTTGTATCTAGTGCATCAGTTAGTCATTACAGTTAGTTCTTAACATTCTTAAATGTATTAAATTAACTAACGGTGCAGAAAATTTATGAGAGCAAAACCTCATAACCTCAGCAACTTTTGAGTATTTCTGCTAGTTAGGAACTTTCTGGCAGAATAAACGTTAGCTTCTTACTCTCTTGAGTCTTCTTCAAAAGCATTTGAGAGAGAATATTATTTTTTCCAGGTACATTCCCTTCTTCCCCCCGTAAAACGGGTTAAAAAACCATTTTTTTTAAAAATTTTTTTTATGTCTTTGATTCTAGAATGACAGATGGACTTACAGGCTTGGCTGGACTCAGTTACTTTCTGCTTTTGACTCTCTTGTTTTTTATTTGAGGCATACCACTTGATAAGAAAAGAGACAAGACAGAGAAAGGGAGACGACGAAGTAGCTATTTTTGTGTAAAACTAACCTTGGGAGAGATACAGGGAACTTGGGATTAGAGATTTTTCTTCTCCCTTTCATCTAACCATGTTTTAAGTGTACTGTGAGTTTCAAGAAAAGATAAGTGCTATAGGCGTACACACAGCTTTTTCCTGAGGGAGGGAACCTGGATGTAGAAACCTAGAGACAGGAGCTTTAAGTGACTTAAAAATGCCTGTACTAGAAGGAAACTTTAGGATGGTGTTGGGTTTAGAACTGATTTAGAGCAGGTTTATGTTATTTCAAGAAGTTGTGTACCGTCATAGTGATCGGGGGAGGGAGAAGAGTGACTTTTTGCTAGAATATTGTGCTGCTTGTTTGAACTTACGGAGAAAAAAAGAGTGGAAAATGCTTCAGAAACTTGCAAATTACAGAGTAATTAAATGCTCTTGTTTATAACTAACATTGTCATTCCCAGGTTTGGAGCAAGTCGTGGAGGTCCTCTTCCTCCAAAGAAATTTGGTAATCCAGGGGAACGTTTACGTAAGAAAAAATGGGATTTAAATGAACTGCCCAAGTTCGAGAAGAATTTTTACGTGGAACATCCGGAAGTGGCCAGGCTTACTCCGGTAAGTGTTCAGATCCTGTCTATTGCATTTTCCCTACAACAGAAAATGTCACAAGTGGAAAAACTTGTCCTAGAAGTCTGGGACAGTGTGTAATAGAACTGTCTTTTCATTAAGCTTGTTCGGTATGTATGCACCCTGCAGGATACCGGCTCTAGTTGCCTTCAATATTTAACGTTAGTAAAGGTGGTGCTTCTTCTCTTAGCTGTTTCTATATGTGATATTTTACACTTAGGCATTTGGAATTCACCATCATAATGCTTGTCTGGTCTAGCTGTTTGTCAGCGAAGATAAGACAGGGCTTGTGAGTTGCAGTACTGGGGAGGCCCTCCAAGAACCTAAAATAACAAAGAGTGGCAGAAATAAAAGAGAAACATTTGAAAGAATGTTTTATCGTAATAACAACTTGGGCTGGAAGAGGCCACGGGAGGTGTTTAGTCTAATCCTCTGCTCAGAGCAGGGCTAACTACAAAGCTAGAAGAGGTTGCTTAGCGCCTTGTCCTTTTGAGTTTGAGTTTCCCCAGGGATGGACAGAGTTTATATCCTCTCTGGGTGGCTCTCCCAGGGCTTAATGGTTCTCATGGTAATTTCCCCCCCCCCTAATAATTATTTGCAGCATCTTCCCTTTAGTGACCCATTGGGAAGTCAAAAGTAGCAGTTAAATTTCTCTGTTAGTCCTCTCTTTCCCAAGCTAAACAAATCCAGTGCTCCCAGTCTTTCTTCGTACCGCCTGTACTCCAGCCTCTGGCTTTCCCCCTGTAATTGGACGTGCCCTGTTAAAGCAATGTCCTTCTTACAGTGGGGGCTCAAAACTGGACGCAGTACTTCGTATTTACTCTGTAGATATAGTAATCTCCTCTTCCTACCCTACTTGAGTCTAAAGTATTTTTTCCCTCTTTAATGTCTTTTTATATTTAGAAACTAAAGAGATTTCATTCTTAACACAAGGAAACAAACAAACAAAATGTTCTTATGCAATTACATAGACTTCAAAATCTTCATGTGAGATATTAATGAGCTACTTATATGGCATAAAGGAATTGAAGGAGGCATTTTAAAGGCACAGCAACTTCAACTACTGACCAACAGCGTTGCTGCTGTGGCTGTCTTTGCCTTAGCCAACTACCAAGGTTTTTCACGTTTTTCCCAGAAGTTGTTTTCTTTCATTCAAGCTCAAGAAATTCTCACAAATAGTACATTTATTACTTTGGATAAAGTGCATATTTGGTGTTGATGTATATCTTTCTGTGTTTTTTTTTTCTTTTAAATGAGCATTACAATAAGATCACTAATTCTGGAAGCATGTTGCAAAGTGCAGTTGGACTTGCAAGATAAGCTAGACAAAGCTAAAACACTTTTTCTAGTCCTAAAATTATGCTTATAGAGATACACATTTCAGAAATACTTTAAGAAGTTCCATTATTTAAAAAAATGTGTGGTCTTAGGGTATCATTATGATGTTGCCTGGGCTTCTTTCATGCAGAAAAAAAAGTGCTGGTTCTGAAAAGATTCCAGGTAACATATCTGAGTTGCAAGTTGTCCAGTACGAGCTCTGTATTTAACCACCTCTGGAATGTGTTAATTGAAGGAGGGTGACTGTCCTGCCTTCTGCTTGTTCATAGTATATTAGGGCCTATTTATTTTGTTTACTGCTTAGCACTGCCACATAAAACGTGTTTCTTATCTGATCCTCTGGTTCTAATCACTTTTGAAGCTGTTGATCGTTTCCGGCCTCCAGAAGAAGAGTAAAATTCTTAAAAATAGTATATTAATACACTTTTCATTAAAAAAGGTTGGTTGGAAGAAGAGACATTAGTCCTTCTAGACTACGTAGAGAGCTCGTACCTCTGAATGTCACGGAAGCTATGTGATAGTTCAATCTCAAACTAAAATCCTTAGGAAAGCAGTCCTTGTTAGATATCGGTTTCATTTCAGTTCTCTGACAAAGCTGCTGTGTAGTAGCAGTGAGAAGTGAGTTAATAGTTGAGAAATACGCACTTTAAGTCTGTGCTGACATCTGATGTTTGTCTTCATGTAATTTTTTTTTTCACATCAATAGTATGAAGTTGAAGAGTTGCGAAGAAAGAAAGAGATAACAATTCGGGGAATGGAGGGCTGCCCCAAGCCTGTGTTTGCCTTCCACCAGTGTAGCTTTCCACGTAAGTATTTTGCTGTTCTTTAAGATAATGAAGATTGCTCAAAACCAGTAACTGTTCAGACCTGTTCTGTTTTCTAAAAAGTCTTCTGAAGCTTCAGTTATCCTTTAAGAAATTCCTTTTCTTTTCTTAAATTGTTAGAGTATGTGATGGATGCCTTGATGGACCAGAACTTCACAGAACCCACTCCAATTCAGTGCCAAGGCTTTCCACTAGCCCTCAGTGGTCGTGATATGGTGGGCATTGCGCAGACTGGCTCTGGGAAGACACTAGCAGTATGTATTCTTGCCTTTTACTTATTTGGTTAATTTTCCTAGTCACTCTGCAGAAATTACCCTTGGCTACTTGTTAGTAATTTTGGGGCTTGTCTGTACTACAAACATCAAGTGAGATGATTACATGTTTTTAAAGCATGCTTTATTGCATCATGGGTGAGACTTAGGTCTCAACTCAACTAGCCTGTCTTATTCACAGGCATGTATTTTGTGTGTCTTTCTTTTTGGTTGCTTAGTCACTTCTCTTTGGTCTGTGCTTACATTGTGGTTTAAAAAACAGCATGTGCTCTTTGGCATATTTGTTTTATTAACTGTGCAAATTGAAGTAAAAGAATGGTTGAGTCTTCAAGGTATAGTTTAATTTTATCTGCAGTGGTTAAGAAGGAATTTTATCCTTTATGAAAAGCATTGATTAGAGCCAAGATGGCTCAATTCTGCTAATGTGGATTCCCAATTTAAATGAGCCTTCCTTTTAGAGGTGTTGAGCAACTATATTTTGTGCTCATGTCAAAGCAGGTATGGTTGGTCAGCAACTCTGAAGATCTTATGTTCTGTTGGATAATAAGTATCTGATTTGCAGAATCTTGATTTTTATAGAGCCAAGGTTTTCTTGCAGTCTCTCACATCAGGCGTTGGCTTCTTGAAGGGACGTTAGGCTAAGTCGGCTTTTGCCGTGATCTGGTTGTCATAGCAGGTGATCATTGGCACTGAATATTGAAGTCCTGTGTCCTGACTTGAAGTTCTTCTGTTTTCAGTACTTGTTGCCTGCAATTGTTCACATCAACCACCAGCCATATTTGGAGAGAGGGGATGGCCCAATTGTAAGTGCTTGTCAATTCTCTTCCTTTTTGTGTGTATGGCATGGAATCATTAATGAGATGTGTAGTTTATTTAATGGGTATATCAGAATAGTAAGTAGAGAAATGTTTACTATCACAATGTGAACATCCCACTCATTAGTTGAAATGCTGTGCAATTGCTGACACAGTCTTAAAGATATTTAAATGTTTTAGCTAATAAAGAGCAGATGGTCCAACTTTGCTTATGGTATCTGTGTGGAGCCCTTAAGTTAGGGATACGTGTGCAGCTTGGCTATCCTGAATCGATTCCTTTTGCAGTGTCTGGTTCTAGCACCTACGAGAGAGTTGGCCCAGCAAGTGCAGCAGGTGGCTGACGATTATGGCAAATGTTCAAGACTGAAGAGTACCTGCATATATGGAGGAGCACCCAAAGGTCCCCAGATCAGAGATCTAGAAAGAGGTAATTTTAAAATGGCTTTTTGGCAGTTCCTGGAGGAGGTGGTATTGTAAAATCTCTGTAAAAATAAAATGATCTTCTTAGAACCTGTTTGGAGGGGCGTGTGTGTGAACAAACGGCTCGTTCTCTTCAGTTACAGTGATAGTGCATGCAGTATTTCTCTTCTTTGTTGTGTAGTAACTTACTTGGATATTCGATTTCCTTTCCATTTTCTACTTGAACTTTCCGCTTGTGAAGATCATCAGGACATAGGAAGAGGGAAGGGAAGCTTACCAGAAAGAGAACAGGTTATTTTGAGGAAGTGCAGTAGCAGCAAGTTTAAGGAATGATTTTCCTTACGCCAGATGGCAAGTTTTCTGCCCAGGCTTGTTCAAATAATCAAATTTAATTTCTGAATGTGTAGAAACTTCTTTAGATAGCGGCTTTTGTTTATTTTGTTTTTTCAGTTGTTCTTAAGCACTAAGCTCATTAACCCTGTAACATTCTGTAACTGCCTTTCTGTACATAGCAAGGGGCTGGAGCTGGGAATAATGAGGCATTCTGGTTCTACAGCAACCACTGTAACACAGTGGTGCTCAAGTGACGTAACCTTCGTATCAAGGGCTAGTTACATGCTATTTCAAGTGCAGGAATGTGCTGATGGCTTTCATCTTCACTAGATTAAAAAAATGTAATAGAATTATGTGAAAATATGTAAGAAGTATTATCAAGGTAAGCTTATATATATACAGATCTGCTCAAGAAACCAGGAAAATTTTACTTACCACTGCAGTTTGCAGAGTTAGTGTTGAAAACTGCAGTAACGGGATAAAGGCATGCTTGGTAGAAGGCTGTGGGATACCTCTCTTCAAGAAAATAGTAGTGCTTTCCAAT
>KZ505643.1:2255442-2281045 GCA_002844005.1 Limosa lapponica baueri
AAAAAAAAAAAGGAAAAAAAAAAAGAATTGACGTGGAACACCTTGATGGCAGTTTTACAAAGTACTTTTCTGGCTACAAAAATGTTTTAATGACAGAAGGAAGTCTTAATCTGCCAAAGCCGGCCACCTGCTCGGTGCTCCTGTCACCTCTCTATCAGCAGGTATATCGCACAAAGCTACCATAGATCCAGCCCTCGAAACATCAAAGGCCGGGCCGTCACTACTGCTTTCGGCAGAATAGTTTGGGAATGTGAAGAAGGAAAAAAATATTTTTTCCCTCAGGCAGACTTCATCAAATTCCACCTTCCCCAACAGAAAAGTGTTTTAGAACGTACTTTGGCCTCAGCAAACCATAGCACGTTCTACCAGATCTTATGCCCTTGATGCACTTGTTAGCTCTGGTACGTGGCCATTTACCAACAGCACGGTGCTGAAGTGGAAAGGGCGTCAGATTTTGGGAAACAGAAAGGGGTGTCGTGTCCGTGCAGATGCCTGTCTTCCTACGGAATCAGTTCTTGGGAACGTTACGTCTTTTCCATCAAAAGAAAAAGTAGGCTTAATAATCTTTCCATATGTCGGCAGTTGCTTCTCAGGTACATTGTCTGCCTACAGCTATTTCTTTTTTTCCCCTCCTCAAATTTTTTTGCGTGATTCATAATCTTTCAAAATGTATTTAGAATTGAATATACCTCAATTGTTAACTTGTGGGGTTAAACCGGGCTTAGCTCTGGTTTAACTTCTACTTCGTTTCACATGCGTGTCTAGAGCCTTGTGAGCAGCGATGCCTGTTTGCATTCAACAGATGCGTTTTTTTTAAACTGGATTTTAGGTGGACAATGTGCATCACAAATACAGCAAAGAATTAAGTCACGTTAAGGATTAACGCATGGCAAGCTGTAGCTCCACCATATGTTGCAAGAGTGCCAAATGAACATTTTGGATTTATACCAACCCCTTTAGAATCATAGAATGGTTTGGGTTGGAAGGGACCTTAAAGATCATCAAGTTCCAACCCCCCTGCCATGGGCAGGGACACCTCCCGGGATGGGGCATCCACAACTTCTCTGGGCAACCTGTTCCAGTGTCTCACCACCCTCACAGTAAAGAATTTCTTCCTAATAGAATCATAAAATACCTATAACTTTACCTACCTTTGGTAACGTAGAGATAGAAGAAGTCACAGTAGAAGATGGTTTGTACCACCCCGGAAACTACAGCGATCTGGTCGTAGAAGTTCTCTGTGTAGTAGCGCCAGACCCAGTTGGCAATGTAGAGAGCGCGGTAGAGGCCCAGGAAGAAAAGGTAGTGGGTCGTGATGGTCTCTGCTTCCCCCGTCTTGCTGATCATGAAGAGCTGAGGAAGGATAGCCACGGACTCCAGGTAGATGGAGAAGGTCCACAGTATCTGTAAGATGCAAAATGAAGGCAGTGGAGAGTCTGGGTGCTGATCTTTTAGCACTAAGAGCCAAAGCTTTAATTTGGCAGAGCGTTGATATATGAGGGGGATGAACAGTGCTGCTGGAGTTGGAGAAAATGAGCCTACTCTGCTGGGACTGAGAGGAGGCAGCGCTGAGCTGCTCTGTAGATGGTATGGTCTTCAAGGCCTGCCAACCTTGCCTTTTCTGCCTGCTTTTGCTGTTAAAAATCTCAACTGTTCAACATGCTGCAAACTCTGCTGCCTGGTGTCAGGCTCCTGCTTCCCCTTTCCCCTTCCCCTGCCTCAGGTTTTCCTTACCTCCAAGGGGGTGAAGCTGTGGTTCTCCAGAAATGACAGGCCCGTGACGGGGACCAGCAGGAACTCAAGGCGAAAGGAGTCATTCTCGCTGTCAAACGTTTTCCGGAATTTCCCATAGATCATGTACACGGTGATGTAGGCACATATCAAAAAAATGACCTGGGAGAAGGAAGGGAGATGGCAAGACCTTACCTGCGATTACACCTTCTGTGCTTGAAGAGAGGATGGCTTTGCCAAAGTCAATATCTTTTAACCTGGTTCTAGTGGGGCTGTGCCAGGGTAAGATAGTGGTGAATACTTTTTCTGCGCTGGCCTGTGGATTGACTTCTGCTGGAGACACTCCAGCAGTCAACTAAAGATTGCCCCCCCATGAGGACCACACTTGCTTGAGCCCTCTAGGGCTCTGTGTGAAGAGGTTGGCTTGGTGGCAGCCATCTGTTAATGCTCCTGCTGTGCAAGGGCACCCAGGTTTGATTCCCCGTGTCTTGTTCTGGTATTGGTGGTACTAAATGTGGCAGGCTCAGCTCGTTCACTGACTGTGGTGAGGGGTTGATTTTTTGGTCAATGAAGGGCCAGTGACACCAAAGGAAGCATCTTTATCCGCCCTTCCTCTGTATAACCCCCTGTAGCGTTGGTGACAAGTGAAGAAAATGGAATTTCTCCTCCTTCCCTCTGTCTGAAAACTTTATTGACCATGTACCCTTGCTTCCCCCAGAAACCACAGCGAGATGAGGGGAACCCCTGCTTCCACACTGCCCTCTCCTTACCTTCATCACGGTGTTATAGACAGAGATGAAGGTGGTGAACAGGTCCAGATAGCGGGTTGTGAAGACAAGGGCGAAAAGAATCTGACTCTTCCCAGAGATACCTGCATGGCAGGGAGAAGAACGGAAGGTAAAGCAGATGGGAGGAGGGACCCTTGATGGTGGTTTCCCCTTACACCTTCTTTGGAAGCTGTTGTATATATGTTTGTTGCTTTGTGAGCCTGGTCTGGTGTGTAGGTGCTGTGGTGGCTCTAGACCTATCTCAAGACTGGCCAGAGCCTCCCAAGTAACAGGGCAGGGTCCTGCTGATGCTCCTGAGCTCTGCTTTGGGTCGTAGGGACCAGGCACATACACTGCTTTGGCCAACTCAGTCCTTACTGTCATCCAAATGCCTTTCTCTTCCCTCCCTCACCCCCTGCACCCACCCGCCTTGCCAGGGGGCTGTGTGATGTGACATCTGCCGCACCAGGAACAAGCTGCGGGATCAGGGACCAGCCCAGGGATGCTGATGGAGCTTAGTCATTGCTGGTGGGGAGAGGCAGAGAGACCCACCCATTCTCTACCTGTGATAATGGCCACGCTGCTGCAGCCCAGCCCCAAAGTCTCTTGAGGAGGGAGCCGTGAACTCTGAGCAAAACCCTCCAGCGGGAAGCTGCTGCCCTGATTTCCTCTCCCAGGGATGGGGCAGCCTCTGGTACGTGGCTGCCTGCAGGTAGGTCCTCTGACCCAAAGCAGCTTTGTCTCACGGTTGCCCATTTTGGTGCCACCACAACTTTTCACACCCATTTTCCATCTCCCTTTCTGCCCTCCCCTTTGCTTCACCACCCCAACACTAACACCTGCCCGAGGCCGTGCGCCATGCCACATCACATCCTTCCAACGCAGCCTTCTCCTGGCAGGGACACCTCCCGCAGGAGGATGACTTCCCTCAAAGAGTCCACCAGGGAGGGCTGCCAGCTTGCATGGGCTATTGCTAGCCTTTTTTGGTACCCATTTTACTCACACCCCTCGCCGAGCTGCCCTCCAAAAAGGGCACCCTCCTTCCCCAGAGCATTGGAGCACTCACCAGCGCAGGACTTGGACTTGTGGATCTTCACCAGGAGGATGATGATGGCCAGCAAGTGGGAGATGTCCCCCAGGATGCGGAAGACATTCATGATGGTGAGGGGCTGCTCTGGAGCACAGAGAGAGGGGCACTTTCTGCAGGCGGGGAGGGTGAGGGCAGGGAATTTTTTTCCCCCCAAGCCACAACCAAACGAACGCTCTCCTCTGGCTCAACTTTCCTTTTTTCCCCAGTCCGGAGCCTTCTCTTCTAGTGGAGAAAAGTTCAGGCTCCCCTCTCCCTTAGTTGCAAGCGCCTTTCCTCTGCAAGGAGCTCAAGCCGGACGTCTCCCTCGCTTACTTTTCCCCCCAAGGTGGATTTTCTCTCTTCCCCCTACCCAAGGCCTTCCTCTCCCTGCTCCAGGCAGAAAGTTGAGGTTTGTCCCCTGGAGAGCCCCAGGCTGAGCCTGCTGAGCAGCCCCGCAGACAGCGCTGGGTGACGGTGACGTGGCTCCTGGCTGGCCGGGGAGGAGAGGGAGGAGGAGGAGGAGGCGGAGGCGGGAATAACTGCGCTATTTTTCCCTTTTTCTTTTTTTTTTTCCCTTCCTCTTTTTTTTTTTCTTCCCCAACTTGTCTCAAGTTACACGCGGAAGTGTCGTTAAAGGGGAAAAGGCAGAAGGAAAGGGATCCCCATCCTCTGGCCTTGGGGATGCACCCTCCAGCGAGGGCCAGGCTTTCCAGGGACGTTCCCCATGGGTGCATTAATCTCTGTCCTGCTCTCAGCTGGCAGCCTCCTGCCCTCTGCCCTTCCCAGCCCTGTCCCGCCTCCAGCACCTTCTCCTTGGGACTCCACCTTGTCTCCTGCAGCCGACGAAGAAGCTGGGAGAGATCTGAATTATCGGGTGTATGTCTCATCCCTCCTGGACCCCCTCCCTCCCATGGCAGGTCGTGCACAGCCGTTTCCCAGAAGCCCCCCCACCAGCTGCCCCCACCTTTGGGTGTCCTGTCCAGGGCGATGAGGATCCCAGAGCCCAGCCCTGAAGGAGAAAAGATCCTCCCAAGGGCTGTTTTGAAGCAAACTTTGCTGAAAAGTATTAATCTGGATGCCTGCAAGTGGATTACAAACAATGTAATACAGGTATTGCCTGAAAGCAGCACATAGGTACTGCCGTTTTTATAGATTTAACAGAAATAAGTTTAGTAGTGACGGTTATAGAAAGTTTTAATATATTCAGAAACAGCCCTGGGTGACCAGCCTGGTTGGGATAAATCCTGTCCTTGCAGCTGCGGTTACGCCGGGAGGTCTCATGGCAGTGTGAGGGGACCCCCCCCATGTAAAGACAGGACCATTAGTTATTCATTATCTAATCACTGATATAAAGCTGCTATTTAATTTGTCACCTTGTTCCCAAGCAAACCGCATCTGGCCGTGGGTCTCATCTGGTTACTCAAGGGTTGCGTGACCCTGCCTGCTTTTGCCCCAGGGCCAGCTCTGGCTGCCACCCTCCCTGTCCCCAGCCGTCACCCGTGGCCATCTCCTCCACGGCTCCCTCCATCGGCACATCCTTATGGGCTTGCTCGGTGTAAAATCCTTAATGATTAAAGTGTAAGAATACTATTCCTGGTACTTACAGAGAGGACTAACAAGTCTATTAGCATCACCGGATTCCTTTCTGAATACATTTGCATACATTTCCTCTCTGCCCATTAGGCTGGCTGCTGTGTTTTCCCTCTCTGCCACTCCAGCACCTGCCACACTGGGCTTCTCCAGCTGGGTTTCCAGGCCAGGCTGGAAAACACCCCACAAAGCCGGGGAGGGCCCTGCCACCCCCCCCAGCCAGGGGTCAGTGCAGTGGGAGAAGAGCAGGTTAGAGCAAAGGAGGGTGTCTGCAGAGGAGGGATGGGGTAGGGACTGGCTGAAATTGGGTTCCCAGCCACCTGAGCAGAGCTGCCTGGGGTTTCAGCAGGGCTCTGCAAGGCCATGCAGGTGCTGGTGGTGAAAGCCAAGGCCCAAAACCCGGTGGCCCAGCAGGTCCCTGGCATCCCAAGTCCTTTCACAGGTGGGCAGAGAGAGGTTTGAGCCATGGACTGAGGATGAGAGGTTTTGGGGCAAAACATTTAGGGTCCTCTATGCTGATAATATGCCCCCTTCCAAGCCCCTGGGGTCAATGTCTGAGAGCCCTCATCATCCTCCAGTCCCTCCACTCCTCTTCACCTGTCCCATCCAGGGGATGAAGCCTCCTGTGGAGGGGTAAGACTGTTGTGGCTGGCAAAAGTTTATTATTTTCATCTTGACCCTTCCCAAGAAGAGCTGATCATCCCAAAGCCATGATATTATCTCCTGCTGTGGCACCAGGAACCACCATGTGAGGTGACCATCAGAGAGAGCTCATGGGAGCAGCCCAGCCAAGCTCATCCAGCTGTGACGCAGTGGTGGGTCTGGGATCTCCCAAAGGGACATCCCTGTGCGGCATGTGGAAGGGCCACGGGAAGGCTGCTGGGAGGGTGTGGGGTGCCGGGACCTTTGGAGAAGGAAAAACCGGCACATGAAGTGGGAGCAAGTAAAAATAAACCTTCCCTCCTTGCCACAACATGAAGTACTTGCACCGGGTGTCTCCCTGCCTCCCAAAATAATGCTGGGCGCTGCCACCACCCCACATGGTGATGCTCTCTCCATGCCTCCCGTTTCCATGGTGACCGCAAGGAATGTCGCCAGGGTGACAGGGAGGCGAGCAAGCTGGGATTTGGCATTAAAACCAGGAATTTGGGGTTGTTGAGTTTATTTTTCTTTCTTTTTTTTTTCCTTTAGTTCTATTTTTGGGTTTCCCTCTCTGCCTCTGCAGCTCTGGGAGGCTCCTTCTCCTGCAGAGCCCCTGGGCCAGGCAGCAGCAGCAGCTCCATTGAGGGCCCTTTCCCACCTCTCCCTGACCTGCAAGACGATGGCAGCGGTGTGAGAAGATGGGAGAAGGGTGTTTCCTTCTCACTAAAGCATTCCTTTCCCGCTACCAGGAAGGCTTCTCTGCCCCGGAGGTTCTTAGCTGGGAGTCCTCCTCTGTTTCTGTTGCAGGCTGTGGCTCAGGCCGCATCCAGAGGGTGGGCAGCCCCCAGGATTCATCCCAGAGCAGGCCCAGAGAGGGAAGAATTCCCAGAGGGTCTGGGGAACATGGTGAGGTTGAGCACTGTGGGCCATCTCCATCTCTCACCACCTTTGCTCCTGGGACCCGGACAGCTCAGCCAGGGCAGTCCTGGAGCACTAGAGATGGGACAGTTGGAGGAGGATGGCAGAGGGAGTCTGGTATGTGCTAAGGAGTCCAAAACTGCATTATCTGGTTTAAACACTCAAAGTCAGACCTGCCCAGGGCAGAGAGGGCTCAAGGGCTTGTGCTGGCTTAGCTGGTGTTGCAGGAAAGTAGGACCATATGTGCCCAAGCAGGGGCCATTGGCATGGGGGTTGCACTTGTCTTCATGCCCTGACAGGAGAGGGGTCAAGCAATGCTTGCTCATCTTCCCTGGAGCTCCTGCTTCCCCCTCCATCCTTCTCCATCCATCCCTCCATCCACCCTTCCATCCCTCTATCCATCCATCCGCCGATACTTCCATCCACCCCTCTACCTCTCCGTCCACCCCTGCAAACATTCCTCCATCCATCCCTTCATCCCTCCATCCCTCCATGCCCCTTTTCCTCCTTTCCTCCATGCCTCCATCCATATCCCCACCCTTCCATCCCTCCATCTCTCCATCCCTCTGCCTCCCCCATCCCCACAGCAGCATTGGGAAAGGTTGGCGGAGTGGGGCTATTTTTGGGAGCGTCTCCCTGGCAACGGCTGCCACCACCGTCTGTGGTGGCTTTTCCATAGGTGCTAAAATATTCCACGCTTCTTATTAAAGACGGTGCTGGTGGAGACGGGCGGGGGTGGCGAGTGTGAGCCACCCCACTGCTGGGGCCGGCGGGCCTGGGGTGGCCGGGGCATGGCACCCTGGGGGCACAAGAACAGCGAGGGGCTGGTGGCATCCTCGATGCAGTGTCCCCATGTCCCTCCCGATGGCCCTGGCCGTGCCGGATGCCTCTTGGCCATTCCAGGATGCCACACCATGCACAAGATACGGCTAGTCATCCTCTTGCTGCCCAGGTGGAAGGAAACGTGGCGAGGTCTCAGGGGGAGCTGGTGATGAGGAGCGAAAGGCAGAGGAGGGCGAAACCCAACCTGAAGCCAAGGGGGCTGCAGGGGTGAGTGGGTGCCTGATGACTTCACCCGCCCAGGGAAGGAGCAAGATGTCTCAGCAGCATCTTCATCCCTTTACTGCACACAGGTGAAAGGCCGGTTGTGGTGCCAGAGGGCTGGTGTGCTTTCTGGCAGGCACCCATGCAGCTCCCAGGCAGTAGCTCTTGGGATGCAGCCCCATGAGCCCTGGGGACGGATCTTTTGGGAAACCAAGTCCCCCCCTGAACCTGAACTGGTCCCCGTAGGGACAGCTGCAGAGGGGATGAGGGAGCAGGCCACCCCTGCTCCATCTGGGTGTCACTCAAGCAGTGGGGAGCAGCTGTGGTTGTGCTGAGGTGAGCTGGCCAGTGCAGGAGGCTGCCACGCTCCCCATTTTCAGCTGCTCATCTGCATGGAGAGCTGCTAAAAATCCCCTCTGCTCCCCCTGGGGTGGCTTTGCCAGGTGAGAGTGGGCTGCCCTCTCCGCAGTGGTGCTCACTGATGCTGGTGGGGGCCAGCGGTCCCTGCAGCACATTGTGCCAGGGGGCATCCACGTGCCAGGGGATCTTGGGATGATTTTGGGAGGGAGGGTCATGATTGCTGCAGGGTCTGGACCCAGAGGACACCCAAAAAGTGGCTTTTTGATCTTTTTTGACTTTCCAGCAGAGGCCTTAATGTTGGAGATGGCACATGAGAAACTGAGATGGAAACCTTGCCCAGGGAGTCTGCTGGCCTGGTGCAGGGCCACCCGCAGAGCCTCTGCCTATAGCCACTATCTGTGGGGTCAGGGATCTCTTCAGCCTCTGGCTTCCCTCCTGCACAAAGCAGGCAGCTTGGCTGCCATGGGGTCCCCTGGTTCCTCACCTTGCCACCAAGAAGTGACCTCTTCAGAGCCCCTGAGATAGTGCCTGCCATGGAGACCCAGGGGAGGTTTCCAGATCGGGTTTCCTGGTGGGGTGACCGTGAACCATCCTGGAAACCCAAGGGCTGGTCCTTCCTTGCCCATGTTCTGGTCCTCAGTGTCACTTGTCCAGTGAGCCATCCCCAGCACTGCAGGGTGGGGAGGCTGGGCTGTGGATGCCGGGAGGTGATGCCCCGCAGCAAACACTTTGCAGGAGCCGGGTGAGCCTGGTCCTTCCTCAGGGCGAGGTGTCAGCCCAGCACCCCAAAGCCAGGTGGGAAAAACCCTCCCAACAGTGGATATTTCAGCCCCTTGCACCAACCCAGCAGGAAGATTCACCTCCCTGGGGGCATCCGGCGGCCCTGCTGTCCCCCTTCCCGCTGCCGATGGTTGCGCTCTCGTCTCCCCCACGGCAGCTCCGCAGCGGTGCCTCCACGGCTCTGAGCTCACACACGAGGATGGGCTAAAGTAGCGGAAAGCTGTTGGATCCTACCACGGAGTTACTGACTTCTCAGCTACAGATTGCATAGCAATCAGCGAGGGGGAGAGGCAGCCAGGGAAAGGGAGCGGAGCGCAAAGGGAGGAAGAGTGGAAGGGAGAAGGGGGGATTTGGGGACCAGAGCAGGGGGTTAGCGAGGGGCAGAGGCGAATAACGCCGGGGGACGAGGGAGACAGGCAGGAAGGGGAGACCTGAACCCATCGCCGAGCCGTGAAGGCACATCAGCTCTCCGTGGGATGGACGCTCCTGGGAGCAAAAAATGCTGAGGAGAGGCAGAGGCAGGAGGAGAGCGCTGGCGTGGGCAGGGCAGAGTTAGGAGAGGAGCAGGTCGCAGCAGAGAAGTAGCTCCTCGTGGGGGGGGGAAAAAAATCCCACCAAGCCAGAAGCAAGCGAGGACTGCAGAGAGACCTCCCTGATTCCTCCTGGTCCAGCTGAGACGTTTCATGGTGAGATGGAGAAACCGGCCGCTTTCCCCTTCCTCTGATGTTGGCTCGGCACGGCTGGAGCAGGCGGCAGCCCTCGGCAGGACCCGGGTAAGAGGCGGTGCCGGGGTGCGCTGCTCCCCTCGCCGGCATGAGACCGGGAAAGGCTTTTTTTCCCCTTAGGAAAATAACGTATTGTTTCATCTGCGCTCGCTCTGAGGAACAGCTATAAATATAACTTAGGGAGAGATGCGTGGCTTCATGTGAGTGTGCCAGTGAATAATAAAGTTGCCTGTGTGCACGGTGTATGCACATATGGCTACCGGGGTGGCCATGGGCCAAGGGGCAGGGGTGGGTACCTGCCTGTAAACCTCCCCAACTTCCCTCCCCTCCCCTCGACACCCTGACTTCGGTCGCTTTGCAGGTAACTTCTTCATTTTTTCGGCTCCCCGTGTTCCTTCAGTGCCTTCGCACCCGGGGCTGGCTCTTGCTCACTGTTTGTTTCTCCTGCTCTGTGCGGGCAATGGTCCCGGCTGGTTCCCTAAGGCAGCCTGGAGAAGAATGGATCTGGGTACCTGTTCTCCAAGCACTTGGGTGCAACCAAGGCTGAAGTGGACATGTTGGCTCTCCCAGTGTCCATGGAGCTTTTCAGGCTCCAGACCTGTCCCCCCCTCTCCCTTGCCTTCCAGCTCTTCTAACATGGCTGATCCTGCCCTTGGTGGACCAACATCCTCCAAGATAGGCACGGTGCAAAGGGTCTTCGGGATACTGGGTTTGGGTGAAGGAGCTGAGGAGGAAGCCATGAGCAAAATGCCAGAGAAACTCTGCCTTTGCTGCCTCTTGGCAAGGCTGGTGTACCCACCAGGGCAGGAGCAGGCAGGCAAGTTTGCATGGTGCAGGCAGGTCACCTCAGACATCCCTGGTGCCACCTTCAGCCCCTAATACCCTCCCTCCTGGGCAAATTGCCTGGAGACAACCAAACCCCTCTGCCAAGAGCCTGGAGTTTCCCAGTCCCAGCTCCATCCATGGCAAAGCGAATGGGTGGCTCCAGGGCCTCTTCCTTTTCCCTTTCTTCCCTTCGCCCCCACTGGGGTGTGTGCTGCGAAGGGCAGACAGTGACAGCACATGTGGGGGACACATGGCAGAGGAGACATGGCTCCAAGACTACCCTCAACCGCCCGCGCCGTGCCCTCCTTGGCTTCTCGGAAGGAGACATCCGTGGGAGGTGGGAGGTGTGGAGAGGGACACGGGGCTTGGGGTCACCGAGAGCCTGGGAGGGGATGAGGGGTTGTACAAGGAGCACATCTCACCGAAGACACAGGGATGTGCCCCTTCTCCATTTGCCATCGGAAGTGGTGCCCACGGATGCCTGAGTCATGTTGGCACGTGGCCACCCCTGTTTGTAGCCACTGACAATAATAATAAGTACAGGGTGAAGATGTGCCTTAGCAGGGAAAAGTGAGCCTGATGGGGACACGAGGTGGCGGGGAAGAGGAGGGATGGTGAGGATGGCCACAGAGAGGATGAGCTGGAGAGGGCTAATCCAGAGAGAAGTGGGGCTCCCTCTCCTCCACCTTTCTCCTCTTCCATCTCTCCCCCTCCTCAGCTGCCAAAAACAAGGGCCATGATGTGTGAAGCTGTCAGGGGGCTGTCAGGGGTCCTTGCCCCTTGCAGCCCCCCACCATGGTTTGCAAGGAAAGTCAGGAAGTGAGGAGGTGGCCAGGGAATGACGGAGTTAGCCAAAAGAATGGGTCCCCGCTGGCCCCTCTGGCTGCTTGGCCACCCCAAGCTTGGCTGCCAGCCACCATCCTCGGAGCAGCTGCATTCCTGGGGTGGTGTCCCTGGCAGGAGGGTGCCAGCAAAGGGGAGGAGGACATGGTGATGGATACCTGCGCCTGCCGCGCGCTGACATCAGTGCAGACGCAGAGCGCAGCAGTTAATGGCAATCTGCCCTCAGCAAGTTCCCACTGTCCTGTCTCGTTATTGCGCTGGGTTGGCTTAACCCGACAGCGTGGCCGGGGATCAATAGATGGATGCTCGCGTCTTAGTGATCGATCCACACGCGCCCGGCTCCCCAGCCTCCCGCTGGACCTCGTTTGTCTGTGAGCGGTAAGGACCGGGTGAAGCCGTCTGCTTCACGAAACCATATTGGGCTGCATTCGTGTTCTTCAATGGTGCTGCTCTGTGCCCCTCACCAGGGTGGAGGGGCCTCACATAGAGCCCCCAGAGGCACTGGCACTGATTTTTCTCCCTCAACAAGGTGGCTTTATTGGGGGTGGTTGGTCTTGAAGCCCCTTCTCGGGAGAGATGCTGAGTTGGTAGAGGGGGCTCAGGATGGGCAGGGGCCACCTTTGAGCTGATGCTCACCCTCAGACCTCTCAGGTTTATTCTCCAGGAGTGAAAGCGGTGCCGTGGCCTGGGCAGATGCCAGATGAGAGCTGGCTGCAGCACAACCCCATCCTGAGGGCCCCAGAGACCTGTGAACCTCCATGCCCTTCCTCTGGGGACCCTGATGGAAGGCAGCCTGCCTGCAGGGGTGGTTTTGGCATTGACCCACTGGTGTATTTAGGGAGGAGATGCCACCTGGGGCTGGCACTGGCCATGCTGGCATGGCAGCACCACCGCTGGTCTCACCGGAGATGAGGGAGCAGAGGATGGAGGACAAGGCATCCTCCAGCCTGGCACTGCCCCATGCCACCAGCCGGGGACTCCTGCAAGCAACTTGTCCGCACCTACACCAGCCCCTGCCACCATGGTGGCAGGCCTGCCCCTCGCAATCTGGACGGCTGTTTTATTTCTATGGCAACATTACTCCTGAAACGCTTCAGAGGGAGACTGGTGCTGTGTGAAAACGAGGGAGGCAGCGTCCCCCACTCTGTCCCCTGCAAAAGGCTCGGAGAAAAGACCCCGGCATCTCTCCTGCCTCCCTCCTCCACTTCCTTCCCTTCCTCCATACCTGGAGAGCGATGCTAGCACTGGTGCAATGAGCTGCCGGCCTCATCCCGCCTGCCTCTCTGCTGCCTGTTCTCCCTTCCCCTGCCTTCATCTTTGCTCTCTCCTCTCCTCTCGCCCGCTCCCTCTCCGCGCCAGGCCACGGCAGCCTGCTTAAGCAGCTGCGCAGAGGGGCTGGATGAAAAGAGACTTATAGAAAGAGGACATCAAAAGTGACTCCGCTATAGAGGAGGGTAAAGCAGCCCTATAGCCCGATGAGAGCTGTAGAGATTGTCCCTGCCGGCAGCACGGTGAGCGCGGGGGCTGAAGGGCACCGGGGTCCCAGAGGCTGGACAGGCAGGCGCTTTGTCCCTCCGAAAAGCTCGATGGCATTACAAAGAGGCGGTGCCTGCCACGGGACTAGACCCAGCGGCCCCAGAAGTCCTCTCCTCTCCTGTCCCCGTCCCTTCCCCGACCAAGAAAGAGCCTCCTGTCTGGGTGGAGGTGACCAAGCAGAAGCTGCGGGCAGCACCGAGTGCCAGCGGGCGAGAGGCAGGTGAGCAGGCAGGGAGCCCGCGGGAGCGAGCAGGGGTATGGCAGCAACCCATAGCGATGGCTGGGGGGGAATATCCCAGGCAGAGCAGCCTGCAAATGTGGCTGCCCGGTCCCGCTTCACATGGCTCTACCCCTCCACCCGAGCTCGACAACCCCCCCTCCCTCCCCCCCCCCATATCGGGGAGCCAGGGGGCATGCAGGAGGGGGGTACAGTCCTCCATACTGTGGGCGTAGGGCAGTGCTTAGGCTTGATGTCTTTCAGGGGCATGTGTTTAATTGGTCAGAGCGAGCTGCAGCCAGCAGGTTTGTGGCGAAACAGTGGATCCACTCTCTGCAGGAGCGCGGTTTTGCGGCTCACCTGGGATGCTCCCTCAGCTCTGTTTCTGAAGCCCAGCAGGCAGGACTGAAAAGGGGGAAGCTGGGACCACCTCGGGAGGCTGGTGGCTTGGCTGGGCTCCTTGTTAGAGTGGCGACAAGGGTTTTTGCGGGGCAATTTTTTTTTTCTTTTTCCTGTTGGTGATGGGTTAGCGCTGAGCAGCCAGGCCAGGCTGGGAGCTCAGCCCTCCCGCAGCAGCAGGGTGCGGAGCAGCGGCTGCAGCCTCTCTCAGCTGGGGGCTCGGTGCTGAGCAGGCTTCACCCTGGCTACTGCTCGCCCTTTGCTGTTGTTGCTGTTATTATCATTGTGCATAACCCATTTGCAGGCACCTGTCTTGCCAGGAGCTTTGCAGAGGCGGTGGACAGGCAGGTGACGTTGGCCACCCTCACCCCTCTTTTCCTGCGCACCCCTTGTCCCCAACCAGCCGAAAGCCATTGAGAGACCGTGCATGGGCAGCTCTGCTGGCCAGGCCACCATGGGCTCAGGAGGGACTCTGTGTTTCAGAGACACCGAGACACAGGGACATTGCTGGGGACAGCCTTTTGGCAAGGCTCCTGCAGGGCAGGATGCTCAGCAAAGGGAGCTCCTGTGGTGGGGGAGCTAGGGGAGATGCCCTTTTCACTGGTGCAGTTGTGCTGGGAAGCTGGAGGAGGTGACCTGAGCACACCACAGCCACCCAGGACCTGGGAACCTGGGGAACACCCCAATGTCTTTGTTTTTTCATCTTTTGCGGGTTTTGCACCAACCCTTCAGGGTCTAGTCCATGGTTTTGGCAGGACGGCTGCCAGGCTGGACGTCAGCCTCAGCACTTCCTCAGGAGCAGATGGAACACAGTCTGCGCCCTGGCTGCCACAAAAGCCCGGCTCTTTTTTGGCCAGAGGCCTTCTGAGCATTTAATTTTCCCTGTGATGCCAGCCACAAAGAATAACACCCACCTACCTCACTCAACAAGAAAAAGTGGGGACTTCTCCCCCAGCCACTGCCCCAGCAGCATCCTCTCTTTACTCTCCTGCTTGGCCGCCCCCTGGCCCCTACCTCTTGTCCCCTCAGCCCTGATTTGGCCGGAGGAGAGCGGGTGAGTGCCCGTGCCAGTCCCACCAGCCCTGCTGTGGGGCCCCCCGATCTCAGCCGGACTCCTGAGGAGCGGGTGGCTGCTCTTGCAGTGCCATTGCCCGGCTGGTGCAGCCAGAGCAGGGATCGCCGGGGCGGTGTGGGAGCAGGCAGGAGGTGATGCTGTCACCTTTCTGTGCCTCTTCCCGACTTTGTCATCCCGGAGACCTTTGTGTGGATCCCATTTTTATCTGTGTTTTCTCCCTCTCTCTCTTTCTCTCCTTCTCTCTTGCTTTCTTCTCTCCCCCTCCCGTCAGTATGTGGGCTGATCACTGCTCAAACTTTTAATTCAGATGGTAATTGGAATAATAATACGGGCAGAATCCTTCTGGCTCCGTTGCTGCAGCTGGCTTCAGGGAGCTATGAATAGCTCTGAGTCACACACTGAGATGGTTTAACTTCAAATCATTTTGTTTTGTTTTCATATTACCCATCCTCAGGCTCCAGGGCTTCACAGGGGGAGAAAAAAATCTCCCCCTCTCACTCCACCCCAAAATATAAACCAGGCAGAAGCACGTTGATAAAATCCTCTTTTGGAGAGAGAAGCTGGTCAGCGGATCGTGCCTTGCGGGGCAGATGGGGACTGTTGGCACTTACTCGATCTATTTATAATTATTGAACGAAAAGGCAGAAGTGTGTATATAAAAATGGTATGGAGTTGATTACAGCTTCCTCCCCTCACCTTCCATATGTCACTTGCCTTTTTAATATGGCAAAACTCTCCCGCACGGTGACTTGTGCCTTCGCCCGTGCTCATACAGCGCCTAGCACCCAGCCCTGCCAGCACAGGGCAGCCAGAGCTTGGCCACTGCCTCTTGCAGCGAGACACCCCACGGCACCGAGTTGGCATGAGCCCTGGGAGTATTTGCGAGGAAGAGGATATGAGATGGAGTTACAAAGAGGTTGGAGAGGACAAACCGCATGCCGGGGGTCTGCGAGGCTCTGCAAAAAGCCAAAGGGGTCCCCCTCTCTACTTGTGGGTGTTTCCACTCTGAGTCCCCATGAGACGAGATGTCTGCTGTCTTGCCACCGTGCCCGAGCCAGCAGGATGGGTCCGCGGATGCTGATCTCAAAACTGGACAGTGCTACCCAGTCGCTAAGAGGAATAAAAGCACGAAGTATGGCACAACCAGCGGCTGCGGAATTGACCACAGACAGGAGGGAAGCATTTGCCAGACGGCTCCAGATAAAGCAAAGACTAAGAGTGTAAAAATACCCTGGGATTTTTCCATCGTCGTCGTTCGTGGTGTACATCCCAGAGCACCAGATATGGTTGTTATAAAAAGAGAAGTGGGGGAGTGCTTCGGCGTGGACTTTTCTGTTCTGTTTCATGAGACTCTTCCACCGCAAATTTAAGGAAGGATTGACAAATATGATCCGCTCTGGCAGGGGCTGGAGAAAGCCTGGGATGTGTGAGGCGCTGCACCGTATACTGGGATGGAGCGATGGAGGCATTGCATCAGCACCATGCGCCCTGACGTTATTATTAGCCTGCAGATCCCTTGGAAAGCGATGGCAGCAGCCTGGCCCCACGTGTCTGCTCGGGGTCAGAGCACTGCCGGGGTGGCAGCGTGGGCTGGTGCAATGCCCTGTGCCTGCTGGAGAGCGGTGTCACCCAGAAAGGTGGGGACGACTGCAGCATGGTGGTGGTGTCATCAGCATTGCTCAAGCCAAGGTGCAGGAGGGGGAAAGTGTTTGGGAAGGAGGGAAGGGCAGGCCAGGCTGCAGGGCTGGAGGCGGCCGTTGGCCCCCAGAGACCCACCTGGCTGACAGCTTCAATGCTGAAAGACAGCGGCTGCGATGCCCACGCTGCAGAGGCTTCCTGAAGTGCTGGGGGGCTTCCTCAGGCCATGAAATATGTGGGTGTTCATGTATGTCAGGGACAGGGCAGCAGAGGGATGGAGAGGCTTCTCTCCAGACCACAATCTCCTGCCTAGCATCACCCAGGGTGCCCCACGCTGCACCCACTGGTGGGGTTTCATCCCACTCCCCAGGAGTTGTTGCTGACCCCCCAGCTTTCCCCATCCACATGTGGGTCTCAGGAGGCAGAGCAAGCTCTCATGTCCTCAGACACGCTCAGGGATTCGCATCTCTGTCCTTGGCCAGGCTTCCCTCCCCCTTGTCGGTGTCATGCCTTTTGCTGGAGGCATCTCTGAGCCCTCCCCCTTCATCCCATTTGTGTTTCAGGTTTCCAAGGAGCAACGAGACCATTTCACAGCTGTTTGAACTGAGTTTGCACGGGCTCGGGCTCCTAGAACGGTCCCTGGCCTTGCCGAGGTGGCGGCATGCATTTTGCAGGCAGGGATGTCAGCAGTGGCCCTGGGCCACCAGCTGCTGAGGAGGGACGGTGGCTACATCACCTGCCAGTGTGGCAACTCTGGGGGGGCTAATGTGAACGCCAGCCCAATGCGATGGCAGTCCCCAGCCCAGGGCTTCTCACCTGCCTGTCTGTCTTTTTCATGGTGGCACCGCGCGCTGTGGGGGTGTGTTGGGGTGGAAGTGGTAAGTGGGTTTATTTTCGTTCGTCTCCTGGCTCGTGCCGCTCCAAATTTGTGGCGCCCGGTATTACTAACGCTTCCCTGCTCCAGCTGGCGGCAGGGGATGAATCAGATCGGCAGCACCACGGTGCGGACCCCTCACTGGCCAGCCGGCTCGGGGTGATGGCCAAAGCACTGGTCGTGTCTCCTGCCTCTGCCCAGGGTGAGCCCTGGCACCAAAACACCAGCGGCTTGATCTTGCTGCTGGAGATGTCTCAGTAGCCTGTGGGGCAGGGTTGTCCCCTCTGCGTGATGCTGCTTGCTTGGGGATGGCTGGTCCCCACCTCACGCTGGAGGTCTCAGGTGGCTTCATGAGTTCCTCTCTTCCCACCAGCAGCATCCCCGAGCTGGGGGTGGCTCTGCAGCC
Source organism: Limosa lapponica baueri (assembly GCA_002844005.1). Taxonomy (NCBI): domain Eukaryota; kingdom Metazoa; phylum Chordata; class Aves; order Charadriiformes; family Scolopacidae; genus Limosa; species Limosa lapponica. The sequence continues at coordinate 2,272,882 of KZ505643.1, forward strand.
ATGAGGACGCAGCTTATCCTCCTGCTGCACTTTTGCAGTTGATCAGTTCCTCTCCCTCCTGGTCATGACCTCACAGCACACGATGACATCACAGACCTTGGTGACTCCTGTTCTCCCCATAGCAAAGACACAGAGATGCCTAGTGCTCCTCTCCAGTCCCTCCCGAACAACCTGGTGATCTAAATGGAGGGATTTTGGTAACTGCCTCTCCCTCACCAGCTGAGGCTGCAGAAGTTGGCACACTGCTCGTCAGTGTCACCTGCCTGTGTGACCTGGGCTCTAGGAAGATAATTTAGATCCTCTAGCTTGCTGCAGCCCAAAGCATCCCGAAAAATGTCACGGCTGCTTAGCATCTCTGGGACAATGGAGAGGGTCTGCCCAGAATCTCAAGGCTTGGAAGATGATGATGAGGATGATGACAATGATGACGAATTCAGCTACTTCTGCCACTCTGCACATCCTCCACTCCAGTGCAAGAGCTCTGACAGCTTGGCTGACAGTCAGGGGGAGGATCTGGGAGAACCCACCCCATTTTCCCTAAATCCCAGGCACTCTTACATGGTGAAAGACGAAGAACTGAAAAATAGAATATATGCCAAGAGGTTGGCCAAGCATGCACTGGCGCTTGAGGAGGAAGCTCAGGAGTTTCAGGAACCATTTTACAAAGACACGGAAAGGCCTGGCAGCTTGTCCGAAGATGAGGACCACAGCTGGAACTACCACCTTCCTGTGCATCAAAGGTCGCGTGTTCTCCGAACTGCCAGTATGGCACCGTGTAGTTCCTATGACTCTTTCCAATATAGCAAGCACCTGGGGATGGATGCCTTTGTCCCATGGTCCCATGCCAGTGACCCTTACCTGGGGAACTCAGAGCGCAGCAAGGAGACAGAACCCCATGTGCTGCGTGAGGAGGCCATCGGGGACAGAGAGGTCCCGTCTTCACAGACAACCTACGACATACTCAAGGAGGAGAACACCATGCTCAGGAGGGTGGTCAGCAGCATGAAGAGCTCCTTGGAGAGCCAGGCATGCACGGTGCGGAGACTGGAGAGGCAGCTGGCCAAAGAGGAGAGGGAAGCCCAAGAGCTGCAATCCTTTGTCCAGCAGACTAAGTGGAATCTTCAGCTAATGACCCAGCGGGCTCTGGAGGCAGAAAGCAACGTGGAGGAGCTGAAGCAGGAGATCTCTATTCTCCAGGGAGAGCTGGAGAGCTCCAAGGTGAAGAGTGAAGACCTGAAAGCAGGCCAAATAACTGACCTGGGAGCAGTGAAGCACAACATAGACTTCGCCCTGGAGAACCTCCACAAGATAATAGCAGGCGCAAACTTGTCCATCAGACAGCTTGCTTTGGGAGCAGAGTCGCTGCATTTTGTTGCTGAGGTCCTTGAATCTACCGGCAAAATTTCTGAAGCCGAGGGAGAAAAAGAGCTATGAACTCAACTCTGTGTGGGTCCTACAGATGAGTGTATGGACCGAGACCACAGGTGTCCCACTACAGCCTATACTAAAACCATTTGCTCTCATGTCCTCAAATGTGTGTGTTCAGATTTGCAGCCTTTATTCTTCATGGAAATACTTTTCTTGTGATCGAGTACAAGTTGCAGGTAGTGATGTAGTTTTAGCTGCTGATGATCTGTTCTGGCACTCTGGAGCCAGCAGCAAATGTTTCCCAGGCTCTGAGCTGCAAGATCCAGCCATGGTGGGCTCTGCACAAGAGACCATGCTACAGTTCTGGCTGACTTGAGCTCAAGTGTGGGAACCAGGAGGAAGCACAGCAGCACAGGTTGCAGCACAGTGTGCCCATCCCTCCCCTTAGCTGTACCAGCCAGAGATGAGCACAGCCCTTGCGGTACCTGCATTTCATCTGCTTCCTTTGCCCCTTCTCGGTGAGGTGGGGGAGGTTAGGAGCAGAGATTCGGGTGCTGCTGCACGTAATTTCAGTGGGCAGAAGCTCCTTAGGTCCTCCTTCCTCTTCTTTTGGAGCTGGCTACTACCTGGGCCGGAAATCCAAAGTCTCTAGAAATTGTGCACCTATTCCTGCAGCTGGGGAAAGGGAGGGGTGGGGGTGGACAGAAACGTTTAGGAAGTTGTGAAGTATCCATACGTGAGCTTTGGCAGTGCCTTTCCTCCAGCACCAGTGTCAGTGCTGTTTTAGGATGAGCTTGGCTTATCCAGGCTGCTTGAGGAAGGTGCCGGCTGGAGAGGGTGCCATTCCTTTCTTGGCTGGATCTGGCATAGAGGGGTATACCCAAATTGCCCGCCTTTTTCACATCCCAAAGGCCTGTGGGACCCTGCAGTCCGAACCCACCATGTAATCTCTGAAGATAAGTCTTAGCTTTATCTTCATGGGACCATCTGTGATCATGAAGTGACCTTTCTTCATCGCCTGGTCATTCCTCAACATGAATGAATGAATTTAGGTTAAATGAATGAATGAATTTAGAAATAATTTAAGTTACTGACCCCAGTTTCTGCTGTAGGTTTACCCAGCTGCACAACTAAACTTCCTACACCTGGCCAAATCGATCCTCCCTAAAGACTTGAATGCTGTAGGGCAGTGAGGGAGTGGGTCCTGGCAGAGTTCAGTGCCAAAGTGCCTTTTGCTGATGGGAATTTTGGGGCAGCTGTTCACTTTTACCTCTGTATGGTGGGTTGTGGAGTACAAGGTTGCTGTCTTCTTCCGGTCTCATAATATCCTTGGTCTGCACAACCATGTTTGTGTTGCCACAGGGCTTAAACTGCCTCAGTATCCGTGGTCTCTGGAGGAGAGATTGCTGGTTAATCTTCATCCCAGACATGGCAACAATGCTACTTGCACATCAGAGATCCTAACTTGCTGCTTTCTAGTCTGTGCTCCTAACTGGGGAAAACGGGTGGTCACCCTTAACCACATGAAGCCCTGCTCTGGTGATAAGACAAGGATGGTTCTCACCAGCTTTTCTGTCCCTGATAACATCTCTTGCTGTTCCTCTCTCCTGTCTGTGCATGACCACTTGCAAGCAGCTCTAAGCCTTGGATTTGACCCAGAAATCCTTGGATTTGTCCCAGATATGGCAACCACTGGCTGCTCGCCGGTGAGGCTGGGAGGAAGTGAACTAGCTGGCTGTGTCTGCGTCCGGCGCTCCGCACTGGCTGCTGTAATCCAAAGGTTACAGTGCAGGATTAGCATGGGTGTACAAAGCCCTTCCTAATCTGTGAGTCATTACCCCCTCACTGCATTTCACTTCCCAGCAGCTCTGGGCAGACGGGATAGGTCGGCTCTTGAGTCTTCAGTTTCCCCGTTCTTCAGTTCAGGGAGGACCAGGTCGGGACGTAACATCTGCTGGACATCCTCCCCAGGGCTCTGCTGCTGAGCCGCTCCTTGGATGCTGTACACAGGGCACGTCGCAAGGTCTGTTGGCTCTAACCGGCTTCTCCTTGGCTACCCCTAAGCCCTTCTTTTCCATCAGTTCTCCCTTTTGGCTCTAACCATTGCTTTTCTTATCCTCTTCAAAACGGGGCGAGGTGGGGGGGAGAGGTTCTGCACCCCCTGGAAATAGATTCCCTCTGGGTCAGGCTGGGCTGATGGGGATCCCTGAGGGCTGCTGTGCATGTCTGTGCTCTGTTAGTCCTTGTGTGTGAGGTATTTAGCCTGGCTGAGCTCTCGTCCTACTGTAAGCTATGATATTAATATAATGGCTCAGGGCAAGGGCCCTGCAAAGTGCCCTTGATCTGAGGAGCAGTGACCAGCCGGCCCTGCACCTCTTCCGTCGGTAGATGCCGGGGAATGTGGGGGGCTGCAGGCCGGGCAACCTGGTCTGCATCCATCAGCTCCTCACCTGCTGGAGCCAGGCTGTGGCACAGTGCCCCGTGGACACCTCCAGACCCCTCCTGAGCAAAAGACTGGGAGCCCTGTGTCCCCCCCCCCGCTCCAGGACTGGGAAGGGTGCTGTCAGGGGAGGCTTTCACTGGGTTTTGCTTGGTCCTTTTCCCAAAGGTTCGTGCCCAGGAGCAATGGCAACAGCAGTGCAGGCCCCAGCTTGCCGGAGGTGAAACCTGGAGCCGCCTGCTCCCATGTGAGTGCTGCTGCATGAGATCCTGTGCCCTCCCAGCTACCGCTGCCCCCTGACACCTGATGATACAGCGAGCCATGGGCAGCGTCCGAGTCAACCGGTGAGTAACCCCCTTCTCAAGGACTGCTGCTGCTCAGGGTGGCTGGTCCTCCTCATCTGGCCCCTCAGGCCCTGCCTTTAGCCTGCCTTTTGGTATATTCTTCTCTGCCAGGGGCTTTCCTGCTCCAAGGTATGGCTCCTCTCTCCTTCTCCAATTCAAGACCAGGCTGGATGGGGCTTTGAGCAACCTGGTCTAGTGGGAGGTGTCCCTGCCCGTGGCAGGGGGGTTGGAACTCAGTGGTCTTTAAGGTCCCATCCAACTCTGACCATTTTATGATTCTATGAAGACACACCATACCTGGGGGTAATGCTCAGAGGAGGAGTGCTACAGAGGAGAAGCAAAGCGCTGTGTGGTGTTGGACCAGAAATTACAGATGCAAGCAGTGCTGCAGAAGCCCCCGATCCCCAGGAGTCCCAACTCCAGCCTCTTCCCATGAGAGGAGGAGGAGAGTCACGGAGCCCATGCTGGAGGGCATGTCAAGACTAAGGGGTGGGAGGGAAGCACTGCCAGCCTGACAGGTCCTGGGAAGACAGGGCTCAGCGGTCACGAGGGCAGAGCGGTCTTGGTGGGTCTGTGCACTCCTTTGATTTCCTCAGCGGTCAGAGCATCTTCTGCCATGACATCTTAAAGGAGTATCTGCAACTGTGGACCCAGCGGCACACAAGGGGTAGTAGTGGTGCCACCTGTGAGGGAGGGGAGCCGGAGGGGCAAATGTCTCCCACAAAATGTGTGGGGAGCTTCTTCCAGGGAAATCTGCCAGTACTTTGGCTGTTGATCTCCAAATTACACCTTTGGCTTCGGATGTGGGATGCTGGGAGCTACACATGTTGCTGTGGCAACAGAATTGTCCTGAGCGCAGGAAGTGTATAAACACTGTCACCGACGCACCATGAAATCAGTGAGAAGGGTGGAGGAGAAAATAGAAACACACGGCCTTATATAATGTCAGGGCCAAAATGTGGCCAGACTACGAGTGCTTGCTCCCAGGCTTCCCGGCTGTCCCAGCTGCCGTCAGGTTTCAAAGCCTTGGGTCCCTCCTCACCACAAAAGCTGGAAGGAAGCACAGCGCTACAAGCTTCTCCTGCTTTGCTGCCCTGTCAGGATTTTGCTATATACAACCTTCTGGCAGCAAGACTCGGCAAATATTGCAGCTGAGCTCCACCAGTTTGGTCAGGGTGGCACCACGGTGCAATAACCAGAGAAATGTGCGCTTGTGATACTCAACACCATGGTATCATAGCCCCGTGAGCCACCTATGTGTCTCACGCCCTCGCTGCCTCAGTGGTTGCTGTTGTTCTTCACATATTTCTCCTGGAAATGCATGTTTCTTCTCTTCCAGGTACAGCATTGTGTCGACCGAAGAGGATGGACACAAGGTGTCTGCACTGGGCAGCATGAATGGGCACAGCCGGAATGGGAAGGGCCATGCCCCCCGGCGGAAGCACCGCAACCGCTTTGTGAAGAAGAACGGCCAGTGCAATGTCTACTTTGCCAACTTGAGCAACAAGTCTCAGCGCTACATGGCTGACATCTTCACCACCTGTGTGGACACGCGCTGGCGGTACATGCTTATGATCTTCTCCGCCGCCTTCCTGGTCTCCTGGCTCTTCTTTGGCTTCCTCTTCTGGTGCATCGCTTTCTTCCATGGTGACCTCAATGCACCGGCAGTGGGAGGTGGTCCCTCTCTCCTCAAGCCCTGCATCATGCATGTGAACAGCTTCCTGGGGGCTTTTCTTTTCTCAGTGGAGACACAGACAACCATTGGGTACGGCTTCCGCTGTGTGACTGAGGAGTGCCCACTGGCTATCATGGCAGTTGTGGTCCAGTCCATCGTGGGCTGCGTTATTGACTCCTTCATGATTGGCACCATCATGGCCAAGATGGCAAGGCCCAAGAAGCGGGCCCAGACCCTCCTCTTCAGTCACCATGCGGTCATCTCAGTGAGGGATGGCAAACTGTGCCTCATGTGGCGGGTGGGCAACCTGAGGAGGAGCCACATTGTGGAGGCCCATGTCCGAGCGCAGCTCATCAAACCCTATATGACAGAGGAAGGAGAATACCTCCCCCTGGACCAGCGGGACCTCAATGTGGGCTATGATGTGGGCCTTGACCGTATATTTTTAGTCTCACCCATTATTATTGTTCATGAGATTGATGAGGAGAGCCCACTCTATGGGATTGGCAAGGAGGAGCTGGAGACGGAGAACTTTGAGATTGTTGTCATTCTGGAGGGGATGGTGGAAGCCACAGCCATGACCACACAGGCACGAAGCTCTTACCTTGCTAGTGAAATCCTTTGGGGTCACCGTTTTGAACCAGTTGTATTTGAGGAGAAGAACCACTACAAAGTGGATTATTCACGCTTTCACAAGACCTACGAGGTAGCCGGCACACCTTGCTGCTCAGCCCGGGAGCTGCAGGAAAGCAAGATGACTATCCTACCTTCTCCCCCACCTCCCAGTGCCTTCTGCTATGAGAATGAGCTGGCTCTTGTCAGTCAAGATGAAGAGGAAGATGATGATGAAGTGGGTGTGGTGTTAGGGGGCAGCACTAAAGAAGAGGGAGGCATCATCCAGATGATGGATTTTGGAAGCCACCTGGACCTGGAGCGGCTCCAGGCAACTCTGCCCCTAGATACAATCTCATACCGCAGAGAGTCAGCCATCTAATTCCAACCTCCCCGTTCCACACCCGTCACCCACCGTTTCCTCCTCTGTTCTGCACCCGTGCGTAGCTGGATAAGTTCCTTGCCCACCAAAAAATGCCTCCCATGACTGCCTCTCAGCCCCTGAGTACATCAAGGCCTGGAGCTGCTCTGATATATTCCCTTTCCCATGAAGTCATACTGCCTGGGAGGAGAGTGAGGATACACTACTCTTCCAGTGTGTGCAGCTTGTGCCAGGATCCCTTTCCTGCCCAAAGACAGGAGAGCAGCACGCCTGGTTTCTCATCTCTGGAGAGGTGACATGAGTCCGTGCCCTCAACAGACAGGCCAGGACCCACAGCAAGTGTTTCTGCTGCTGAGGCAACAGCAAACTTTCTGTTCCCTCTTGACATGGGTAGGCCCCATGGCTGTCAAGAGTCATGATCATCACTAGGAGAGGAGTGATACCTAAGCAGTGACCAGATGAGGATGAATGGGAGAGTTTAGGATTCTTGGAGGGAGTGGGGAAGGATCTCAAGGGAGGGGCTTACTTGCATGTTTATTGCTTGTTGCACATGACTCTTTCTTTGTATATAAAACAGAATGAGAACTGAAATCCATATTCTTCCACTGAAAACGCCAAGCTAGGAGACAAGAACGCTCTGCGTAGCCTACTCTGCACTCTCCTTGGCTTTTGGCATCTGTCGCCTCCAGAAGCAGCTCGGCTCCACAGACTCAGACCCAGTCCTCCCAGTCCTCTTGAAAAACAAGTCCTGCTCCTCTCCTGAGACGCCTGGCAGAGGAGGCAGGGCCCTGTGCTTGCACACTCAGACTGCTCCCTGGCACAGCGCGGCCGGGATGACAGACAAATGACCTGACTGGACAGCAGACCCTCGACTTGCTCCTTTCACCTCCTCCGTTCTTCTCCCTGCTGCCATCAGCTGTAAAACTGAATTTGTAACTATTTATTTTTAATAAAGTCTAATATCCCAGGGGGAGGTTTGGAAGCAAAGGAGAGACCCCAAGGCTGCAGCCCAGTGTAGAGACTGATGAGAGTTATTAGTGCTGGTGTTTGCTGTTTGTATGGCATTGCTGCCAGGAAGCTCCACCACAAGGGTTCCCCCATTCTGGGCCTCCCTGGTAAGGACCAATAAGAGGTTCAGAGAATTTGCTCAGGGAGAAGATCATACAAAATGTATGTATGGAGGGAAGCATCCGCATTAAAATTACAAGTAGGATGGGTCAAACAATCCTGCTTGCTTTGGAGATAACAAGAGTTTTGCCCAGGGAAGGGTTACAGACATACTTGAAGAGGCAGAGATGTGTGAGACACTGCTGTAGATGTAAGGCTCAAAAAAAAAAAAAAAA
>KZ505643.1:2281135-2297186 GCA_002844005.1 Limosa lapponica baueri
GGCATCAGCCAGAGCTAGACCTGCAACATCACTTTACTGTCATTTCACAAAGGACAGGGAAACCTAGCGAGCCTTTTCCTTTCGGAGCAGCAGAATTGCTCCTTCAAAACTGTAGGTGATATGAGGACAGAAAGACAAACAGGTAGCTCAGGAAGCTGCTCTGGGCACCCAACAGTTGTGCTATGGGGGGAACGGCTGAAGAAATGATGTCCCACCCAACCCCTGATCTACAAAGCAGAAAAATAGCATCTCAATACCAATTTGGAATTGGTTCAAAGAAGCAAGAGGAAGGGGGGAGGAAACAGAAGGGGAAGGAAGGAAATAGCAGGAGTGAGAGGAAGAAGCAGGCAGAGGATGAGGAGGAAGGGAAAAGGAAGAAGAGAAAGTGAGGTAATATGGGAGTGCGTTTGAGAAAGAGCTGAGACAGACCAACAAGACGGGTCTAGACCCAGACGTGGCCATTTCTCATCCTGGCATGCAGGTTCTGTGGGGGACACAGCTGCCCTGCACGGGTTTGCTCTGCACCCAAGCAGTGAGCTGGCATCTTTGGGAAGCCTTGCCAAGAAAGGAAGAGGAGCTGAAGGGAGGATGAGAGAAGAGCAGACAGGTGACAACCGGGCATTAGGAGAGGGGTGGGGAAAGGAAAGGCACCACTCTGGATGCCTCCCTCTCCTCCCGTTGCACACAGAGTGGGAACAGGAGCTTGTGGATACTGGCTTTTCCCATGTATGGCTTGATCACAGCCTCATTTTTCCATGTGGGACCCTGTCCCACCTCTCCTTCGCATTGCTAATTAATTAAGTCCCTCCCTCCCTCCTTTTATTATTTATTTATTTTCCCCAGAGGGAATAAGCAGGGGCTGGTATTGACCTGGCTTTTAATACAGCTTTCAGAGCTGGGTGCCTGCCACTGGCCATGGCAGTGGAAACAACCTAATGGACCGAGAGAGAACAACTCCGTGTGAGAGGACACGGGCATCCAGGACACAGACGGAGGTGGTAGCCTCCAGGAGAGAGGGAATCCACATGACTGGTCATTCCCCCGCCGAGGTACCGCATCCTTCAGAGGCAGGTGACAATGCTTGGTGGGGATGAAGCACCTACAGCCTGTTAGCCCTTCAGAGGCTCATCTCCAAGGAGTTGAGGCCCAGGGAACCTTGGCAAGGATGAGGCAGCTGAGATGCACCGGAGCCATGGGGATGCACAGCTAGGGCAGTGGAGGCAGCACTGCTAGCCCTCTCTTCAGATAATGTGACTCTTGGGCGAAAAATGGGAAAAGGTTGCAATCATGCTAAGGAACAAGTATCATGCAGCCCTGTGGGGATCCCAGCCCCCTCCATGTGTTTGAACCTGGGGGCCCTTTTCATGTCATGTTTGGCATCGTGGTGGAGAAGACACGGAGGCATTGAGGAAAACCCAGCTAAAACCCTGCTGTTCACAATAAAAGTGGGAGAAAGCTGGCAACACTGTCACATTGTTAGAGAGGGGAGACAGCTGAGGAGGACCCAAGGGAGAGAAGGGGGCTGAGGGGAGGGGGCAAAAGGGAGAAAAGGAACAACCAGAGTGCAGGAGAACAAAGGTGATGGGTAAGCCTCTGCCCGTCAGGTGCTCTTCCCACAGCTGTGCTTATGTCACCCAAATGGCATGTTCCTTGGGTACACATAGCCCATCTGACAGCATGGCGAGGTTACTCCTCCCAGTAAGAAGTGCTCTTCTGCCTCTGCAAGCTGCACGCATGCCCACAGGCTTTGCTGATACACAGCGGTACGCACATCCTTCTGCGCGGGTACTTCCGTACCCACACACTCGAATCACAGAGTACTTGTGCCCAAGTACACACCGCATGTACTTACATGTGTATGCCATACGTGGGAGCATAACCCATCCTGTGCCACAACTCCATCCCATAAACACCCAAGGATGTACACACAAGTGCTATGTGACAACAGCATCTCAATAAGTGTGTCTCCGGCTGTAGGCTGGAGACTCCTTTATGCAGCCCATGAAAGGCCACCAGGAGAATCCACCTCAAAAGGCTGTTTGCTATAAAGAAGGCTGGATATTTTTAAGGAGTCTGCAAATCAGCTCTCCAAGGCATTCACAACCGTAAACACATCTGATATTTTGGCTATTGTGTACTGTATGTGGAGCATCAACTTTCAGGTAGGCGACGCTTTATTGTCCTGTGTTCTCCAGAAAAGACACCGCTATTGCATGCCAGGGCAACATGTCCCCCAGCTCCCTACCTTGCCCAGGACTGCTTTCCCAAGACCTGCCCCTAATCCTGAGGGGCAGGCAGCTTGCTTTTCAGGAGGAAGACACTGCTGCTTTGTTTATCTGCCCACAACCTATATTTCTCTCCTGTTTTACTTCCCAATGATTTCCTTGGCTCGTTATTGAAAGCTATTCAAATACCAGAAAGATAATGGGGAAAGGAAGGACTTTTTCCCTATGAATAAGATCCAGGCACTGGTTCAGATCCTCCGCCCCATGACAAATAACTACACTGCTGTCAGTCTTGCCAACTTTCAGATGACTGTTGTCTTGTTTTAAATGACACTTGAGTAACTTGTTTCATGCTTTATTTTTGGTGACACTTTTGGACAACTCTTTTGAAAAGAAACCATCATTGGCACCTTTCAACTCACCCAAAACTTGCTCAGCAAAACATTTTGATACACACTGTGGCTAAAAATATTTTCAAGAAACACAACAATAATCTCAAACGAGGAGAAAATGGGCTTGGATTTCCATGATCAGGAAACAGTGTTGAGAATGTCCATGCTGCTGAAAAAACGTGTTCCTTTTCAACCAGCTCATTTTCATCCAGGTTTTGCCCAGGAGCGGAGCAGGGCACATGGCGCTGCCCCAGCAGCTGCACCTTGCGACCTCTGAGTGGCAAAATGCCTCCTCTGCTCGCTTCAAGCTTTAGCAGCCCTTCTTTGCCTTTGCAGGAGGGCCTGAGAGCTCTCCCAGCTTTTGGACAGTCAATATGAAGTGGCCATGGTTTTAAATGTCGCACACAAAAAAAAAAAAAAAAAATCCAGAAAAAAAGCCTTACCTTCCCAGGCCATTAAGGGCTTGCTCTTGCCCCTGTGAAGTCAATGGGACTTTTGCCATTGCCAGTGGTAAGAGCAGAGCTGGGCCCTAATGGAGTGCCACTATTGGAAAACCCCGGAGGCGCCAGCCCTGTGCTAAAGCAGCCAAGCCAGGACGGACTATTGCCGGCTGCGCAGGAGGGGGAGAGGAGGTAAAGCAGCCTGCTGGGATGCTGAAAGCATGGGGAAGAGCAGGGCCAGCTGGGGCAGCCCCGCTGGGGCAGGTAAAAGGGGACAGCAGGGGGATGAGGAGGCAAGGGAGGGATGGGAGGCTGTCTGCCAATGTAGATGCCCGTACCATGGTATCCCACAGCTGGAGGATGCCGCAGCAGGAGGAGCTGAGATGGTAGCAGGTTTTTGGAGGGGCTACAAAGGCTTCTTTTCCTGCCGTGGTCAGGAGGGTGGGAGCCCTGCCCTCCCCAGCCCGGGTGTGCTCCCGCCGGCAGGACACGGCGCCGGGAGGCTGAGTGGCACGGCACAGACTGATGGAGCCCGGCCATTGCTCGGCCTCAGAGCACCATCTAGAGATGAAAGCAAGGTTGGCATCCCTGCAGGACCCGGCGTTCCCGCAGGTCCCAGCGTCCCCGCAGGTCCCAGCATCCCTACAGGTCCCGGCGTCCCCGTAGATCCCGGCATCCCCGCAGGTCCCGGCTCCCCGGGCTGGCCCAAGGCTGCCGGCGGTCCCGGCGCTGGCGTGGCACCGATGGGCTGGCGCTGCTTCCCCGGGCAGCGCTATGGGTCAGAGCTGGGAGTCGGGGGTGGAAACGTTTGATCCTGAGGGAGGGCAGGCTCTGAGAGGAGCAGCATCCACCGCCAACGCTGCACCCATAACCTGCAATAAAGGTCAGACCTCCTGACAGCCAGGCCAGGGCTTTCACAGCTGGGCCACTGGCTCTGGGAGCAGTTCAGTTATCTGCTACCACACCTGCAAAGGTGCTCCAGCCCTGGGAAGGTAGGCAGAGATGATCTGGGCTTGGAGTCAGGTCCTTCTGCCCTGCTGCTGCCTCACAGCCCTGCCTGGGTGCATGTGCTGAACATATGAGATTTGCTCCCCTTTTTTTTATTATTCAGACCCTCCATGTGGCGCACACAACTTACAGCTGTAGCAGGGTGCTGTTGCCTGTCCCCTGCCACAGGCGGGTGGCCAGCACTCTTCCCCTGGCATCAGAGGGGCAGTGAAACTGTGTGGAAGTGGAGAAATGCTCTGCTCGAACCTGTCCTCGACAGCATGAGGCCTCTCAGGTACAGGGTTTGCAATGCCCTGAAAGCTCTTCCGTCAACCAACCTTTTCATACCCCCTCAGGACATTAGATAATGACAGCCTGGCTTGCAAACTGTATGGAGTCTCGGCTCCTGGGCATCTTACAGTTCCTGGGGAACGCCACACCAGCAGGGCAGTCAGTGGGCCATTAGTGTATTTGCTTACCTTTAACCATGTCCCCTCCAGAAGGAAGCATCTAGAGGGGCAATGCCTCTGCTCCCTGGGCAGCCTGGTCACAAAGACCCCAAGCGAGTGGCCGTCAAAGTCAGGTCAGTGTGGAACGAGGAAACGAAGGTTGCCAAGCAGAATGTGATTTCACTGCCCTGCAAAAAAATTCAGGATCGACACAAACACCATCCTGAAATAGTCTGTGAGGCACTGGATATTTGAGCTTTAAAAGTTCTTTTGGCCTCTGAAATTAGCAGGATTATTTTGGTGCTGGCCCCAGATTTGAAATAGTACATCTTGAAACCTGGGACCTGGGAATATTTGGGTCCCCAGCTCTAGTGCATTGACAGAGTTGTTTGAATGTCCCAGCGCTACAGCCACTGAAACAGTCAGCTGAAGAAGAGTCAGCTGAAGGCCTGTACGATACAAAGCCTCGTTACAGAAGACGTGAGACCGTGAGAATAAGGAGCTTGAAATTGCTCCTGACAGGTGATTAGGTGCTCACTCAGCAACAGACTGTGCGTGTCTGCCAGGGGCCTGACACAGGCCTGTGCACCGCTCCTGCGGTATCAAACACAGGAGGACAAGCTGACGCAGGAGCTCCAGAGAAGACTTTGAAGATATATATAACATGACCTGCAGCCTGCACGTGCTTCTCTCAGGGATAAAATAATGAATCAGTTGGAGAGTGGGTGCGAGCACATGACAGGCAATGCAGACCTATAGCAGAACACTTGGGAAGACACAGAAGGAGCTGATTAAATGTAAGCAAAGCGGAGCCATCATTTAGCTGCAGGCTGCTGGGTTACACCGTGTGCCTTTTTGCTCTCCAGGACAGAGTTGTGCTCACTAGCAACCAGGCTGTCTTGAATAGAGAAACTTATGTGACCCATCCAGCACCGCACGAGGCTGTGGGGGAAGCGGGGAAGAGCCGTGATGAAAAACAGCTCTGGAGTGGAGAGCTGCAGACAGAAGGTGACTGGCTGCACCCAGGGTGCCAGGGTTAAGTAATTGGGAGCCCTAGAGTGGTCAAGGAGCCAGCAGTGCTTGGCAAGCTGGTAAGGACCAGTGGGACAGAGAAGTCTGAAGTCAGTGGAGGAGGGAAGTCAGGGTGAGAGCAGCTGGCAGTGGCTGCTGCAGAGGAGGTACAAGGTGCGTCGGTGGAGTTGTACTGGCTGGATGAAACTGCACATTCCCTGCTGCTCTGAGACACATCTCTCATGCAGCAGTCAGATGGTCTCACAAGCTTGAAATGCACTGTCAGCGGTTAAAATGCAAGAGCAATTTGTGAAAAACATGGGACTTTCTAAGTTATTGTAATTATTTGATAATTTGTCCCATGGAGAAGCCTCCAGAGCACTCAGGTCTTAAATAGCCCTGTTGTGCTTGCTTCTGCAGTCACAAGAGAAGGGGCAGGTCCTCTTCTCAGCCAGAAAGAAAGGGAAGGGTGACAGAAGTGGCTGACAGCAAGGCAAAGTGACTTGCCCAACACCATAAGGTAGTCAGTAGCAGAAGGAGGAATTTTACCTGCCACTGAGGGTTTAACTTGTCACCTCTCTGCACAGATGGGGACTGTGCAAGCCATAAATGAACCAGGAGTGGTTCCTTGTATAGCTCTCTGCCCATCCTCTGCTCATCTGCAGCTGCAGTGAAGCCGTGGCCAGGATGTTGCACCTCCCTGGGTCTGTGCACAGCACCCGTCACCTTCATACCACTACCTACAACTCCAAGCGCAGTGCGTATTCCCAACTCCAATACCCTCAGCCTCTAGACATCCAGATGTAGGAACTGGGAGCTGTTGGGCCACAGTCCTTCCCCCAAAATAGCCTATATGGGGCCTTACAGACACAAATCAGCACTTTCAATCACACCCAGAAGTGAACAAGGGGCCGTGGCCGGCTCAGACGAGCACGTCCTGAGGTCCCTGGTGAGGAACAGCATGATGCAAAGCAGAAACAAAAATCCACAACCTCAGTCCTTGCAGAGAACAAGTCCCCAGCTGCCTCTCGCCCTTCGCTGCGTGGGACGGGTGGTGAGATGGCCTTTTGTTAATCGGTGCCCTGTGCCTGGCGTTCAGCTGGCGAGGACAGGCTGTCCCTTCCAGAGAAACCCCTTGCATAAGAATTAAAGAGGAGCTGGGCTGAGATGCTGAACTAATCCACCAGGGCATGCCGGGAAGCTGCATTTGAAGCCATTCTCCCTGCCCTCCCGTCTCCCTGCGAGTTGTTTATCTCTCCTGTCCCTCCCACAGCAGTACGTGAATTATCCTGACTGGGCAAGCTGGTTTCATAACCGCCTGCGCTACGTCGAGCTCCCCCCACCCCCCCACCCCTCCGAGTCTGCATGGGAGATGCTGGTACACGGGAAGCTTTTTAGCTACCACCGGTTTGGTGCTGCTGTGAACAACCAGCCCACACAAACGCCGCTCTCCCCTCCTCTCAGCGCGTGCGGTATCGGCACCCTGCGCACGCATTTCGCCGCCACGGCTGCGTGTTTGCTCCCCCGGCACGCGCTCCCGCCGCACGCTTCCACCGCAAGCTCCTTGCCAGCCCGCTTCGCTTCGCAGGCGTGTGACGCTCGGCGAGCTCACCGCTACGTGCAAAAAAAGGGCACACTTGCCACGGGTGTTCAGAGCTACCACCCCAGCTGCTCCCCTGCCATGGTGTGCTCCTCACCCACCGCCCGAGGTGTGATGCCTCATCCTCCTTCAGCTGCACCCTTCACACGGGACTCGTGACACAGGCTTGCAGCTCACCCTTGCCACAGACACATACGTGTGGCACGTATGTACCTGGCACATGCCAAACACACGCCATACACAGGTGGGACACTGCGTATCATAAGATTGTAGGATAATTCAGGTTGAGAGGCCTCGGGACAGCTCTAGTCCAGCCTCCTGCTCAAAGCAGGGTCAGCAAAGAGGTCAAACGAGGTCACTCAGAGCTTTACCTGGTCTTGTAAACCTCTGCACAGCCTCTCTGGGCAACTTTTCCTCGTGCTTGACTGTCTTTGGGGACAGAAAGATCTTCCTTGTATTCAAGCTGGACCTCTCTTGTTTCAACTTATGCTCGCTGTCTCTCATCCTCCTCACCACACACTGCTCACTGTGAAGAGCTTGGCTCTGCTTTTTACCAAGACTCCCAGGTACTTTCCCACAGAGCTGTTCTCCATCTGGCAGGTCCCCAGCCCATATCGTGACCAGGGCCTCCTTCTTCCCAGGTGCAGGGCTGTAGTTCAGCCCTTGCTGAACTCACAATGTTCCTTCAGCCCTCCAGCCTGCTTATGTCCCTCTGATGGCAGCCCTGCCCTCGGGCATGTTGACTTGTTCCACCTCCAACTAGGTATCATCCGCAAGCTTGGAGGAAGTGTACCCCATCACCTCCTCCAGGTCATCAATAACCATGTTAAACAGGACAGGTCTCAGGACACCCCACTGAGGCACCCCACTCGGTACCAGCCTCTTGGTAGAGTACAACCCATTAACAACTACTCCCTGAGCCTGACCAGGAGTTTTTTTAACCATCTGCTTGTCCACCTATTGAGACCACAACATCTTTACTCGGATATCAGAACATCGTGGGAGACAGTGTTGAAAGCCTGGCTGAATTTAGAATCACAGAATCATCTAGGTTGGACCTTTCAGATCATCGAGTCCAATTTGAGATAAATGACTTCCACTACTCTCCCCTCACCCACAAATCCAATTATTTTATTGAAGAAGGTGATTGGGTTGTTCAGGCATGATTTGCCCTTGGTAAATCCACACTGACAGTTGCCGGTCACCTTCTTCTCCTTCATGTGCCCAGAAATGTGTTCCAAGAGTACCCACTCCAGGGCCCAAACAAATCCAACCAGCCTGTAATTCCCAGGATCAACCTTTTAGCCTTTTTTGAAAAAGAATGCAGTATTTGCCTTTCTCCAGTCATGGGGGACCTCCTCTGATCTGTAATTCTGTATCCAGCCTCTCTACCAACCAGCCTCCCAAACACAAGTCATGTCACAGCTGCACTGCCTCCTGCCTGACCAGTCCTATACTTCATTTAGTCTGATCTGCAAATCTTCCTACAGAGGTGAATGTGGCTTCTCAGTTCTCTGTTGCTTTGCTCCCACTGTTCCTAAGAGAGACAGAGGGCTGTGTCTCGGAGCCTCAGGCTTGTTTCTCTTCTCCTTGGGCTGCAGGTCCTCTCACTAGAGGTTTTAAGAAGTTCACACTGCTGCCAAAAGCTGTCCCTGGTGCCATGCAAAAAGGGAGAGGGGAGCAGTGTAGCTTGATCCCAATCCTCCAGGAAGATGGGATGGGCCTGCCACAGCTGATGGCTCTGCTACAGGTCATGGCCACAGGGACGAAAGCCCAAATAGAGAGAGCGACCAGTTCAGCTCCTTTTCTCCAAAAAATATGAGGGTTGGAGTTTCTTAGAGGGAGATGTTCTGCTTTCAAGGTGAGGAGGAATCCACAAGACTTGTCAAGGCAGACCTGGTGCCTCCCCTGCATCTTCTCCAGGCTGCTGGGCCAGGTTCTTCCACCATTGCCTAGGCATTCAGGTGGCTTGGTGCCCAGGTTGCACGCAGCATGCAGCTGAGAAGGACAAGGTTACATGTCTTCAAGCAAGATTCAGCCCTGCTGATTCAGCCCTGAGTCCAGCTCCTCCCAAAGAACCTTGGCCCTGTCCTGTGGTCCTCTGCTACGTCTACCCTGGCCTGACAGAGCTCTGAGGGTGCACCTGAATATTCTTCTTTGTTTGTTTTTTTTTCCATTAGGTTGTTTTCTTTTTTTACCAACACAAGCCAGCATGGGTGTAATAAAGAGAGTCAGTTGCAAACTGACAGAAGCTGGGAATACCACGAGGATAAAAAAGGCGAGGTATATGGAAAAAAGCAATAAAGGCCCTTAATTACAGGTGTGGCCAGGAGCAGCTTCTATTATTAAGGTTGCCTACACTTCCCCTTTTAAGACCCTGTTTTCACTTGCTTATAACTTTGTCCAAGTTTCACCACTGGAGCAGAAATTTTCCATAGCAAGTGATTGCATCAGCTTGAATTGGGTACATTTATTTAGTTCTTTTTGAAAATGTTGGCCTACCACTAGGTTTCCCGGGCTGCAGGAATAGATATTTGGCCCAGGGGATGAAAGCTGTGGATCTTCTGGGCTTTCAAGCAAGGGCTTGGCCTTCGCCTTGGGCAGGACCTCGGTTTTTCTGTCATGGAGGCTGTGTTTTGCCTGCTCCATGAAACACCGCTGCTCAGCCCCACCGGCGCGGACAAATTACATGGTTTTGTTAAACATGGGAGGAAGACTTGACACAGCTTCACAGCTACAAAGATTTCAGCCTCTGCTAACCTGCCCAACCCTCCCTTGGCTTCTGAGGCTGGAGTGATGCCATATGGGCTTTCCCACAGAGAAGCAGGGCTGAAGGAAACCTGGAGGGCTTTCCCTCGTAAGGCATCATCCTGCTGCTCTGCGTCAGGCGCTGGGCTGAATCCCTCAATGCTTCCCTCTGCCCTGTGCCCCCGGCTCTTTAGGCTTCTGGGAAGCCCAGTGGAGGAAAGCCCCTGATTTGAATAGGGAAGGGATGAAACTCAAAGGGAAAGGACTAAAAATCTGAGGAAAAGCAAATGTGACTGGGAGGCAGATGAGACCTGGAGCTGTAGAGAGATGCCAGGGCTGGTTGAGCAAGGGGCTATTGCCTGGGAGCTGCTGGAGTTACTTGTGCTGGTTGAGAAGGGGAATAGGGAACAGAAAGCAGGGCTGGCCAGAGCAGTGAGACGAGGAATGGGAAGAGCAGACGTGGTGATCAGAGATGGAGAATGGGAAGAGCAGAGGAGGTGTGATCGGCAGTGGGGTGGGCAGGGGGTATGGGAAGGAGGCAGGCAGCACTCAAACCATTTGCCTGGGGAGTGTGGAAGTCTGGTGACAGATGGGGACTGGGGATGGAAGGGAGCTGCCACTGACCAACTGACCAGGAAGGCTTGGACTGGTGACAGGGAGCGGCTTGCGTGGAAGGTGACAGCATGCGGTGGGAAGGCTGGGACTGACTGGCCAAGGACACGCAGCTGTGCCAGACTGGTACTGTCTGGGCAGGAGACTGGGCTCACAGATGCGGTGGGGAAGAGACAGGGAAGGGCAGGTGAGGTGGACCTAGGAGGGGCAACGGCCAAGCCCAGAGCCCAGGGCTTTGTGACAAGCCTGAAGAAGGGAAGCAAAAAGTGGGAAAGCTTGGAGGGGACAACGGGAGCAGGGAGGACAGCCGTATCAGCTTGTGTTTCTGGGACCACAAATTTCTCCAGTGCCCAAACAAGTGTCTTCTCCCAAGTCTTCTTCCCAACTCTTACCGCTCCTGTGGTGTTACCCCAAGTGCCGCCCGACCGTGTATCTTGCCTTTCACCAGCTCTGCTCCTCACTGAGGACAACAGGCCACTGCTGCTACCTGTTATATCAGAACACACATTTCTCATCGCTGAGAAATGGCAGCACCAAGGCTGGCTGTACAACTGCCCTTCAGTGTCCTTATGCATATGAATTACAGTTGAGTCTTTAATTATGTGGCCACAGATTTATTTTCCACAGGACACCTGCAGCACACAGGCTAGATGGTGCTCTGGATGAGACTGGGCTGTGTCATGAAGAAGGCTCTTCGCAGGGACTCAGCATTACCTCTCCCTTTTTTTCCTAAATGTGTGAAGAAAATGGAGTGACTCATTGCCAAGACAGTTGTGTCTTGGCCTGGATCCCTGCCCCTGCCGCGGATTTCCTACCTGATGCTGAGCCGAGTCACCCACAGCAACCTTTTCAGAGGTAGCTATTAGCTATGTTTTATTTATTTTGGCGTTTTGCTTTGTTTTTAGCCTTGTGCTATCCTGGGATGCTGATGTCTCATTTGCAGGAGTATTTATTGCTCCCTGCTGCATGTGAATGGGGACTTGCACTTGACTGTAAAAAAAGGCTTTAAAATGCAGAGCGCTCTGGCAAAGAGCTCAGATCAGCATCCCCACCTTGCAGGCTGCATTTGACCTTCCCTCCAGGAATGCTTGGTCTTCTCTAAAATGCTATTCTCTTGCTTGGTATTGAAAAGGCAAATCCATCTGGGAAGTACTGAGAAAGTAGAGTGTGTGTCCCATAAAAAAGACCCTGTGAACATCAATCATTGTTTTTGAGTGGGGGCTGCATGTTCTGCATAAACTATGAGTTAACGCTTCAAACAACTCTCTTCTGCTCTGTTGGATTTGTCAAGCCGCAGGTACCTGCCTCCTCAGGAACGTCTGTTCTTGAATTGCAGGTGGAAATGCGTTTTTTTCTCACTTCTCATCTTTTCTTGCTTTCACTGGCCTTGCAGAAGTAGAACTTCAGCACAGAGTCAAAGTTTTCTCTGCTGCTTCCCTGATTCCTCACACTTTTCTAGCATAGGCAAGCTTCTTTGTGAAGAAGTGGCTTTGGTCTTCAAAGCAGCATGTCCCTCTCCGGATAGTGGGTGAAATGGGATTCTGCCCACAGCGGATCAGGCAGAGCTGCCAAATGCGACCTGGCATTTCTCTGACACTGGAGCTCAGCTTTCCCACAAGTTTTACTAGGTGTTATGAATATCATATATGGTGACACTGGAAGGCCACCCAGCAGTGACAAACAGGGCAACCCTAGCCCTTCTTCTCCTTTCCTACCCAAGGAATGACACGGCAGGCAGTGGTGAGGCTGGGTGGATGTCCAGTGAGGTACAGCCCCCCTGGACACACCAGCCCACAAGAGTCAGCCCAAGACACATTGCCATGGGTTCCCTCTACAGCCCTGCAGTGTGAGCACCGGAGACTGCCTGAGGACTTCCTGACAGCAGCCAAAGGGCCTGGAAGCAGAACCATCCTGTGTAGCCCATCTTCTCCTTGCCTGCCTTCAGCAGCAGCACTCCCTGGATCATCTAGGGATGCTTTGGCTGTATCTGAACCCCATGAAAGATGTCCCAGGTGCAGGTCCCCGAGTTGCTAAGCTAAGGGCCTTGGCTGGAGCCTCAATCCCCTTCCATGCTCTACACCCAAAGATCCTTCCCAGGCGAACCCGGGAGAAGGGATGAGGCGAGGCCTCCTGGGGTCTCATCCTGGCATAGGGTCACGAGTGCAACTGTGGCTCACTGCTGGGTCTGGGAGGTTAGACAGCCTTCCAGGTCCTGTAGTTTAAACAAAGTCTTAACACGCCTTTATTGTTGTATTCTGGTGCCTAATACAGGGCTAGACCTTAAGGAATGTTCATTTTTTGGAGCAGTGCAGAGAGAGGAAAAGATGCTTGTGGCTACTGCTGCACACCAGTTTGGTAACTGGAGAGGAATGGAGGTAACCCAGCACAGATCAGATTGTGAGCATGGATTCTGCCTGTCCCTCAAATTTCTTCCCTTCCCTTCCCAACCCCAGCCTCTCTAGTTGGGGTCCTGCAGCTTGTGTTATATAGAGCACCTACCTTTTTTAAAACACTGGGGCAGGAGTTACCTGTTAGAATCATAGAACGGTTAGAGTTGGAAGGGACCTTAAAGATCATCGAGTTCCAACCCCCCTGCCATGGGCAGGGACCCCTCCCACCAGACCAGGTTGCTCAAAGCCCCATCCAGCCTGGCCTTGAACACCTCCAGGGATGGGGCATCCACAGCTTCTCTGGGCAACCTGTTCCAGTGTCTCACCACCCTCACAGTAAAGAATTTCTTCCTGATATCTAATCTAAATCTCCCCTCTTTCAGTTTAAAACCATTACCCCTCGTCCTATCGCTATGCTCCCTCATAAAGAGTCCCTCCCCATCTCTCCTGTAGGCCCCCTTTAGGTACTGGAAGGCCATCATAAGGTCTCCCTGGAGCCTTCTCTTCTCCAGGCTGAACAACCCAACTCTCAGCCTGTCCTCATAGGAGAGTTGCTCCAGCCCTCTGATGAGCCCATCTTCATGGCCCTCCTCTGGACCCGTTCCAACAGGTCCACCATGTCCTTCCTGTTGTACCACTGGAGCACTGACAGTCCTCATGGAGACAGGGTCCCGACGGTACTGGCTGCTACCCCCATAGCCAAAACCAGCAGCCCAGGCTCCTAATACAAATCGCTGCATAGGAAAAGGTGTAACTAGGCAATGCTTGGAGGGAGGAAGGTGGGTGTTATTAGATCACATGGCTAGCCAGGCTAACAGCACTAAAAAGTTGATTACAATTCAATTAAGGGAACGTTTCTAATTAAAGAGTTCTTATTTTAAGCCCTAAATGATTAAAATAAAGGTAGCTGAAGTGTCCGTACACACATTCTTATTTCATCCCCCAAGGGCTGTGTCTACATTCAGGATTTCTTCAAGTTCCCTCCTGCCACCTCAAGCCAGCAACGGGGGGAGAGCTGGCGTGGCCGCCGTCCCCCAGACCCTACACCCGCCTGCCAGGAAGTGTCACCCCAAACTCTGCTCCCACCGGCCCCGCTGAGAGCCAACTCTCCCGGGATCTGGTTGGGATACATCCTCCCAGGAGCTCTCCCCGGCAGAGCCCGCCTCACTCGGTGCCTGTATGGGCCTGCCTCTCCCAGTGCAGTTGTGAGTGGCGTTGGGCTCCAGCAAATTCCCTCTTGGCTGATGTGCACCCACCCAGGGCAGGAGGAAGGGCGAGCCCTCGGCTGGATTTGGCAGCGGCCGCGCATTTTATTACCTGCCTTCCCATCTGCTGGCTGTTACGTAAGCTGGGAAATGGCGGAGGTTCAGTGGAGCATCACGTGTAAGGAAATGTCACTGCTACTAAAAAACTCAATTAAATTTTAACTTCTCGGTGTGGTGACAAAGTTCTGTGATAAAACTGGCCCAGCAGTGACAGAGGGAGACGGCACTGGTTCCCAAAGGGTTGCATAAAAACAGGAACTATTCCCAGATCTCAATGGCCCATCAACTCGGCGCGGGTGCCGACTGGCGGCACACAGGAGGGAGGCAGCGGGGTTCAGGGTGTTGTGGCCCACCATCTTGGTATGACTTGAATCAACGACTGCTTCCTGCACCACACAGGGCCAGTGAGGCTGTAACTTGGGCCTCTCGGTGCCAACAGCCCATGCTTACGTTAAGTGTTTGGAAGTTGACGTGGAGGTCCTAGCCTTGATGCACCCAGGGGGCAGCCTGGTATGGCGGCTCTTGAGTTCTCCCCCATCACACTTATCTCCTCCACCTTAACTCGACTGCAGGAATTGCAATTATTGACTTTAGGATGACTGTGCCAAATCAGCTCCTCCCTAACGAGGCATCCCTGTGGCTGTGAAGCTTGGTAGTGCCTGGCTTTTGACCCACCACCATCGTCTTTCCTCTCACCCTACGCTGGCCTCCCCTGGCACTCCTGCTCCTGGAGCCCCCCATGGTGCCTCACTCCTGCTTCACCCATCCAGCCCCAACTTCCCACCTCCCGGGAGCCCCCAAACCCTTCCCCAGCCTGGGCTCTGCTCCTGCACCTCCATACGGGTCTGATATGCCCCGGCTGCCTCTCACCCCCCGACTCAGCCAGTTCTTCCTGAGCTGCTCCAGGGCTCCCTGAGGCACATGGTGGCCACCTGGCCCCCAAACACCCTGGGGGTAACCCTGGCTTTGGCCCTGTCTGCTGGTGGGCACCCCATGGGCGTTTGTCCCTCCATGTTAGGGTTTAGGGGTGTATGCTGACATATGTGTGGGTTTGTGGGTGTGTCACCCAGGGGGTGGCCCCCCACTCCCAAGGGGTGCCCTCCACGCCCAAGGGGCACAGGCCGAGGAGCCCTGACCCTCTCTGTTGGGTTGAAGTAGCTGTTCCTGCTGGACCCCCTCCTTGGCACCCACCACCATCATGGTAGGACCCGGCACCCTTGCGTGAGGATCTCCAGAAGGGACCAGCGGCTGAGGATCCCCAAGTGGGACCAGGTAAGGGCGCCATATTGGGGCTGGCCCCATGCCACTGCGGGGTGCCACGGGTGGGCTGTTGCCCCACTCCCCCCCTCTCCGAAAAAGGAGAAAGCTTTAGTGGGGAGCCCGGCGGCCGCTGAGGGGAAATGTCCCCCCAAAACCGACCCCATGTGTGTGGGGGGAGGGGAAGAGGGGTGCAGGCCACCCTCCCCCCCGGCCGGGTCTGAGGGGGGACGCCGGGCGGGAGAGCAGCGGGAACGGCGGCGGGCGGTTGCGCCTTTAACGGCGGGCGGAGGAGGAGGAGGAGGGCTGGGGCTGCGCTGGGTGACATCAGTGGGTTTGGCTCCGGGGCTCAATGGAAACTGGGTGAGCGCCGGGCTGTGCCGAGCACACGCCGGCTGGAGGGGACGGCGAGCGGGCGGGAGGCGGCAGGCAGCGCCGCGCCGCGCTGAGCCGAGCCGAGCTGAAGGAGGGACGCGCCGGGCACGGCCGCCACCAGCCCTCCCCAATCCTCCGTCATCCTTCCCGCCGCGGCCGCCGGGCCCCCTGACAGCCGGCGGAGCAGCAGCCCCACACGGCTCCCTTCCCGCCAGGGTGGGTATGGGGGGCGCCCGCCTCCATCTTGGGGCGCAAACCCCGGGGGAAAGGCGGCCCCTCCGGCTCTTTGTGTGCGCGGAG
>KZ505643.1:2297684-2318916 GCA_002844005.1 Limosa lapponica baueri
CAGAGCCGTTCCCGGGGGTGGCTGCTTTTTGTTACCTACCCGGAAAAATAACAGCCCGGGTAAGGCTGTTTTCGCGTAGTGTTTTGCCTGTAGGGGGTGGGGGTGTAAGGGACATATTTATTATGATTATTTTTTTGTTCTCCCCCCCCTCCTTGTTTTCCTGTTGTGGCTATTTCTTCCTCAAATGTAGTCCAAATGCTCTTTACGTAGGGTTTATTCTCCCTCCTCCCCTCCCCCCCCATCTTATTTGTTGCTAGATCCTCTCCTTTTTGTGAGTGTGAAAGGGTCTGGAGGGGTTTGATGTTTTGCATTTCAATCAAAATGTGATTAATTTTTTTTTCCCTCTTTTTTCCTTCCCTTTTTTTTTTTTTTAAGCCAGTTGGAATTATTGTTTTGCCAGCCTCTTCCTTTATTCCGTACACACACACACACACAAACGCACACAAAAAGCCGTGTAAAGCCTTTATGGTCTATGGGCAAAGCAGCCCCCGCTCCCCACACTTCCCCTGAAAGCCGGAGCAGGGTGCTGGGCTCGGCAGCCTCCATTATGGAGCCCTGGGTTTGGTTTTGCCTCTGGCCTCTGCTAGCCAGGGCATCTTCTCACTCCTGATCCCCTCAGGTGGGGACCGAGGTGGCCCTCCGGTCGTGTATCGTGTCCCCCCCCCCTCCTTCCCGAAATTGTCCCTGCATCTTCTGTCGCCATCGGTGCTGGCACAGCAGAGCGAGATCAACTCTATCGTGTGTTTATATAATGGCCTTTGTGCCTGTACGTGGGTATTTTATATTATATAAAAGGGGATTGGTGCAAAATGGTGTGTATGTGGGGAAGCAGCGCTGGCGGCTGGATAGTAATTTTTTTTTATTATTTTTTTATTTTTTTTGAGGCCGTGTAGTATGTTGTAGGTGTCTGTGTAATGTTGGGTATTCACGTATGCAAACGCTCATGCAGAGCACACACTCGCTTTGAGGTTGTATGTGTGTTAATCCCGTATGGAAAACTAAATGGTTTAACTAAATGATTGCCCTGCAGCCCCTGGGAACGCTGCCTTGGCTGGAGAGTGCAGGAAGGGTGGCAGGGAAGGGGGGCGTTAAACCAGCTGGGAGGGAGGGACGGCTTTTTGAATTTTACACGTATAAATAATAATAGAGTAATAAAAATTTCATATAAAATAATATAAATTCTATATGTAAAATTTTCTTTCTTCTTGTAATAGTAGTCCTGAAGATCAGATGATAAGGGTGGAAGCTGTAGATGGTGGGGGTACGTGTGTGAAGTAGAAGTGAGCGTGGTGGATGTTTGAACTCCTGGAGCAGTTGTTAGGGGGGTGGGATGTGTTTGTCCTGCCCGCTCCCCTGACTGTGAATCCAGGCTGTTGCTCTCTGGCTGTCCTCCACCCAGGTTTTCTAAGCACACTTGTGTGTGTGTTGGGGGGGGGGGGGCGGGGAAGATAAGGCAAAATGACAGCTGTGCGAGACCCATGATTTTTCACTCCCATTATCCTGCTTCCCCGCTTCCACCCCCTCGCCCTGGAGCATTTTTCAGATTCCCCTTTGGAGCCTGTTGCTTAATCAGCCTAGAAGGGCTGCTGCCTCGCTGCGGGAGAAACCCTTCTTAACCTGGCTCCTGCCTGTCCCAGAAGGGTGGGACCAAAATTTCGGCTTGGGACTGTGGGGTGTTGCAGAGCAGTAGCTGCTGTGCCCTGGTGTGGAAGGGGACCTCAGCGGGACCTGTTGCCTGGCCTCTGTGGCTCGCTCGGCTGTGGTTGCCCCAGCTGGGAGTTGGACTGGAGTGGAAGCGCCCAGGGTTCGCAGGCCTGGGCAAACGTGGCCATGAAGGAAGGGAGGTTTGAGAGCCTGCCTCCCTGACGGTGGTGTGACGGGTTCCTGGGGACATGGACCTTTGATCGCTTATTGGAGTGGGAGTGTAAGCAAGTCAGATGTATGTTAACGTGGTTATACAGAACAGCAGGCAGCGGATAAAAATCATGTCTGTTTGCTGCGCCCTCACCCAGGTACGCCTGCCTCCTGGTTCAGTTCCCAAGGCTCTGCCTACATTCCTTGTAGTAAGAAAGTCAGAAATAGCCACGGGGTTTTGTAGACTTTAGATGCACAGAAACCCACATGCATAAGTAAATACTAGGTGAGGGGACTCCACCTCTGAGTGTTTTGTGTGTGGTTTCTGGTGACTGGAGCTCTGCTTTCAGGGTTCACAATGTCCCCTGAATGCCTTGATAGGATTATTTCCCCGTACATCTCCGCGGCCCGTCCATTCCTCTTTCTGTAATCCCATCTCCTGGGGCAGGAGAAGCAGCTCTGGGTTTATAGTATGCCCAGAATCCCGTAGCTGGGATTATATTTTTTTTTGTGCTTGTGTCTCACAAGGCCGTTCCTCCCTCCTTTCCTTCAGTGATGCTTCCTTCCCACTGAGCTCCAGCAAGGGAAAGTTCCTCTCACCTACTTGTGAAAACATGAATCATTCCTCACCTTTCCTGTCCCCAACAGGCTCTGTGTCTGCATTCTGTACGCTAATAATGTGGCAGTGCATAAATTAGGAGTGTGGCAAATCCCTCTAAAAGGAGCCGTCTTGGCTGTCTTGGGAAGAGCTGCGGTTTCTGGAATAAGTTGGTGGCCATAGAAGGGGCAAGGGAAAAGGAGCTGTTTAGGGGGGAACTGCTGTTGGTCGAGGTGTTTGCAGCAGAAGTTGAGGTTGGCAAGGAGAACAAACTCTGTGGTTGTGGTCCTTCCACCTAGTTGGTTTTCTGTAGAAGGTGAGTAGGCTAAGCCTGGGCATGTCGATGGGGTATAGCAGGTCAAAGGGTTAGCTAATCACCTCAGGTAAAGGGATGAGGAAAGGCCTGACCTGCTAAAAACAAACAGCCAGCACACCTGGGTAGGCAACAGAGACAGAGAGGCTCAGGTAGACCAAAGGAGGAGTCTGTGATCCCATCAGCAGAAGCGTGTGGAGATAAGCAAATGACATTCCTAGTCAGTGTGCACCTTGCAGGGTTCAGTTCAGTGAGATGTCTCCTCCCTATCCCCTGTGCTGGCCCCTGCCTAGGGGTGATGGAGTCGCTTGCTCCTGGCAGTCTGTCTGTCTCTCGCAGCCCTTGGCTCCTGTGCTTCACTGCCACTGAGGTGCTGGTCTAGGGCTGGGCCAGAGAGCGCTCCTTCTCATGGGCTTTATTATGCATGTCCCTTCTGGTTCCTCACGTGGTTATCACTGTCCAGGTGCCAGGTACTGTAGGTTACAAGGAGCAGTACCATCTCTCTTCACGGTAGTATGAAGTGATCACCCACTGAAGCCTTCTTAGGAGGGATTTCTTGCCCCCTCCCAGTCTCTGAACAAAATGGTGGGGAAGAGATTCAATTCTCCTTCATTCCCATAATGGGAACATGGAAAGCATACTTGAAAGAGTCATGTTCCTGGAGCATTTCTAGCTCATGCTGTCCCTGGACATCCAGGCGGTCAGGAGAGGTAATAGAAGCTATGTAGTAAGTGAAGTATTTCAGGATTAAAAACTGTACCCAGCCTCTGGGTGAAGTGGGGAGGTCTCTTCTGGAGTCTTACATGATTCACTTCCTGTTTCTGTTCTGACGCTGTGTTTTCTGTGCTTATTTTCTCAGCACGACTGAACCATGGAGCTTCGAGTGGGGAACAAATACCGTCTGGGCAGAAAGATCGGCAGCGGTTCGTTTGGAGACATTTACCTAGGTGAGTGTGAGTCTCTGTCCTTCCACCTGCAAGGTTGGTTTTTCTCAATTGCATCATTGTTTTGGGGTTGTTTTTCTTGCCTGTTTGATATTTGTGGGCACTGTGTAAGGTTGGAGGGTGGTGGAGACAAAAAGAGCTTCAAGGAGTACTGCTAGTTGCTGCCAGTCTTCTGATGGCAAAGAAAGTGGGATGAGCTCAGCTTTGCCTTGCAGGTATTGGAAAGAAAGTGGTGTTTGATCAGACTGATTTAGATTTGGACTGTTCAGAGCGTATTTGTCACACACCCTACTCCAGCTCTCTTGCTTCCTTTTCTTGAGCCTGGGTGTGGGTGGGTGGTGGAAATGGCTGTTCCTTCAGGGTAAAAGGAGTAAAGTTTTGGGAAGATCAGTAGTGGAAGAGTGGTCTATCACCTGTGAGAGAGGTCTGAGACCAGGAGATGTAAAACAGGTCAGAGAGGCTGGCCTAGTTAAAGTCCTGGGGCCTAGATCTGTTAGATCTGTAATGGGATTTAGAGTTAATGTCTGGAATGACCTGAGCTGGGAGCTCAATGGACAGAGCCCATGAGACGCTGGGTTTCCTCTTACCACAGCAGGTCACTTGGGGAGAAGCTCTTCCAAGTCAGTACGCTGATGTGTAGATATGTTCCCTGGTGCTTTACCTGCTGATGTTTTTATTGGCTCAAACTGTGTGGGGCCAGAGTGGTGAGACTACCCAATAGCCTGAACGATCCCTCCATGAGAGCTGGTGTGGCTTTACCTGTCGTCTAGGTCTCACCTCTACCTGTTTAGCTGTAGTCCTGCAGGCCAGCAGAATGATTTCCCTCTCCCTTCTTGGTGTTTGCACCCTTTGGGTACTTACAGATGGTCATCATGTGTTCCTCGACTGTTAATGTGCTTGGTTAAGTTGTAGTTTGCTTCCCAGTACGTTCACCACTCCTCACTCTTGCTGCTCCTCTGATTTTTCCCAGTTTGTCCATCTGCTGAGCAGTTTGGAGCTTACACAGCATTCGAGGTATGGCATTTCCAGTGCCTGGCAGTGAAGGGCTACCCTTGAGTGATCTGTAACATGATGCCTCTGCATAGACTGCTTTGGGTCTCCTTGGCTTCCCCCATCACCAACACTCTTATCAGGTTGCAGAATTGGCCTTAGCGCACAGTCAGCTGTATTGTACGTAGGAGATCTCTTCTAGGTTCTGCAGCATCTTCCCATCTCTCCCCGAGTTCCTTTCGTTGAATACCTCTTGTTAGATTACTTTTCCCTGTGTTTGTAAATCACCTTCTGTTTTCTCCCTCTGGCTTTTATCTCCAGTTCCCTCTTGCTTTATTATTCTCTCTTGATTGGTGTTGGCAGCCTCTCTTGATTAAGTATCCTGTGGGAATCATCACTAACAGGCTTTGTTGCCACCTTTATCCAGAGCATGAACAAAGATGATAAATAATGGATCTGGGATCCTAATTCCACTGTATGCTGCCTTTACTCCAGCCTACTCCTGTATGTCACTCCTGTGTGGCCCTCCAGCCAATTAGTGTCTCAGGTGACAGTGCTTTTAATTCCCACGTCCTAAGGATTGAGGGGTGATAGCCCAGACACAGCATTTTTCACCTGTACTAGAGCTTGAAGCCTTCCAGACCGTCTCTAGGACAGTATAAATTGTTGGGATCTTGCAGAACATCTGGGGTACGTGCGGAGAAAGAGGGGGGTAACTGAATGGCAGGGCCTGTTGCTGTATTCCTCTGCACCACATAACAGGTTGTCCACCTGTGGAAAGGGGGCATGGAAAACAGGCTCTGGTGAAGGGGTTGTGCCCGCCTTGCCTGTAACCAAACAACGTGAGAGGCAGAGGAAGCCCCAGCGCCCTGGTGTGGTGAGCACAACAGGATCCTTGCACTGCCAAGTTCAACCAAGTTACTTGAATGCAGTATCAAAGCCCTTGTGATGTTCATTGAGGTGCAAGCCAGCATGTTTTGAAGCAGTGATAGCGAGACTTCTTGGAGCCTGGGTGACTCCCCAGCCTGGAGGGATCGGGCATGTAGTCTCTGATGGTGCGTCTGGAAGACGCTTGTGCTCATGCTATCCTCTCACGGTCTGCTCTGCAGACAGAGGGACTCATTCACGAGGACTTCTGTCCTGCACCGGATTCACCTCACAGTTCTCTCTCTTGATAATGGTGTGTGTCGTGGTTTGGGCCTCAAACCAGGACAATGTGGAGACAGAGCAGAGACAGACAAGCCTTGTCTGTCTCTAAAAGTGAGCATGGGCAAGCTGGGTTTGTCCCCATCTTCTCTCTTTCAGGATGTTAGTACCTTCAGCTGCTCTGTGACCAGTGGGTACTGCGTGCTCTGCTCTTTGGGATTTGTTTTGGGGTTTTTCCTTTCAGAAGGGAACTTGAATTTCTACATGGGCAGACACAAAGGATGGACTCCTGTTAATCCTCAGCTGGGGCCTAAAGCACAATGCCTTGCTTCCATGCCCTGCCTTGAGGGATATTCTCCCCATGTGTGCTTGGGAAGGTGGGAATTGAGATGGGGCTGCCTGTGGGACTTGGCTAGCCCGTTTGCCTCTAAAAAAGCTCACTCAGGAGAGCAAAATCCAGCTCGCAGAGGGATTGCTGAGACCTTTGGGCCGTCGGAGGAGAGGTGCTTTGTCAGAGATGTTGGCCGAGGGGCAGGGCAGGGTTGCTGGACGTGGCAGGACTCCCGCCAGGCCGGGATGCACTGGAGGGGGACATGGGTGGCGGAGAGGAGCTGGGGAGACAAAGCATGCTGGGACCTGCCTTGGCTGGGGACAGTTCCTGGTGGCAGGCTCCTCCCTTGCTGGGAGGGGAGTGCCTTCCCTTTGTTTCCTGGCCTGTTAACTCTCTCTCGCCCTATCTGACTTCTTCCATCTGTTCCCAGCCCTCCTTTCTTCCCCTGCCAGGCTTGGTGAGAGGGGAGCGGGGAGGGGCGCTGTGCCTGTTGGCTTGCCTGATGTGCGGGGAGGGCGGCGTGTATTGTATCAGTCCTGCAGCAAGGCTTCCGCTCCGAAAAAGATCCTGTTTAGCCGGTGACATCCTCTGTCCCCGGGGCCCGGTTTCAAACAGCTCGTGATGAATGAGTTGAATTTGTGCAGCCCCCACAGCGGAGCGAGACTGGGGGTGGATGTTAGGAATTATCCCCAATCCTACATATGTCTCTCGAGTGGCTGGAGGCTCTGCTGCGTTCGGCTGAAACGGGAGGAGAGCAGAGAACTGTTGCTTTTGCAACCTGTATCTTTAAAAAAGATGGTGGTTAAAGTGTGGAACAAAGGATCAGAGAGACTCCTGCCCTTAGATTCCCTCCTCGGTCTTGGTAGATTTCTATCCAAGAAATGGTAGAGGGAGCAACTTGAAGACATAGGGAATTTGGGGAGGGGGTGAGCCTAAAGTGTTCACTTGGAGATCCCTTCAGCAAAGACTAACTCCTCATGAGGTGTGATTGGTCCTACTTTTGCTGTTCAAGGCCACAGGGTTGTCTCTTGTTTTTTCTAAGAGACTAACACCTGTGTTTGGGCTATGGAGAGCGTGGGGCTGAAGGACATGTTGATCATTTGAATGGCATATTCACATTATGCAGAATGTAAGTTTTCTTGATGCTTACCCCTCCTTTCCCTTTTCCTGCTTTACATGCTCACAGATAACACTCCCCACCTGCAGATAGCCTAGTAGATGGATGCATCATCATCTTCCTAAACACACAGGGTGACGTGGAGATGAGAACTCGTTCATCTTTCCACTGTTCAACTTCGGGGAGTAGGGTTCATTCGAAATGCTAATGCTACTGCTGCCAAAAGTTAGGGAGACTTATCATTGTGTGTTTGTCAGCAGATGGACTAGGAGAGGGAATAATACCCTCAGGGAACAGACGAGAGCTGGTGCAGAGCATTTGGAGGAAAGTCTTCACAAAGGCAGGGAAAAGAGAGAAGGGAAAGAAGCGATCTTACCTTTTGTATGTCCTGGGTTTTTCATACTGAATGAGAGCCAGTGATTGAACTAATATTGATTGAACTAATTTAAAAGGTAGATGCTAGTTCAGGCACATGTTCTTATTGTGATCTGAGCCCCTTTTCCCTGCTGTTTTCCTCCTTGCACTCCTGATGCTTGTAAGGAGGGTCCTGTGGTGGAGTATAGGGAATGTACAGACTTGTTTTGCTGCCAGCAGTTTTTAAGTGGAAAATGCCAGCATCTTTCCAAAGGTAACCATTGGACAAATGGCTCTAGCTCTCAGGATGGCTTTTCCCCTTTCTCTTCTCCTGGATCTTGAGTAAAAACCCTTATTAAATTCATCCCATTGCTCCTCCTTCCCCTCCCTTGGAGCACCCTAAATAATTCCTCTCCCTCCTTAGTGTTTACAGCCTTCAAATATTTGCAGACTGTTGTCATGTCCCATTCTTCCTCCCCACCCTTCTTAGTTGTATCTCTTGTCTATGTTACATATTTAGCTCTTTTAATCTTTCTTAGTAAATCAATCCCTCTAGGCCCCAATCGTTTTTGTTCTTGTGTTACAAATTCCTAGCAGCTTGTCTGTCTCGGCCCCGCGCTCTAGTATCTAGATGACGTCTTTTTGTTAACAGGCAGCTTTTGGCTAACTTCGTGTACATGCCAGAACTCTTCAACAGGAGATGGATCTCCTTAGGATCCAGAGGGAGAAGGGCTGCAGTTGTGTGAACGTTTCCTTTTTGTCTTTCGTCCCTGGCTCTGGAGGTGTTGTGTGAAAGAGGATGGATGGAGACATCTATCTGCAGCTGTCCTTGTGGACTCTGAAAGTCATCACATGGATCAAGAGGCATGAATTAACCAGACCTACCAAACCAGCTATAGGATATCTGCAAAAAAAATCACCTTTGACTCCAGCTTATGTTGGGCATGCGTGTTCTGGAAAAGTTTATTTTATGACAGTGTTCATAAACTGATCGTGATTGGAGCTGCTCTCTGATCTGTGTTTGAGTGCAGTTTTTAGTAGTTTTAATAGGGGAAGGGCTTGTCTGTGTGTGTGAGGCAGGCATGGGACGGAGGGAGAGAGAAGCACGTCTTGAGTGTCATTCCTGTGACCCGTGTACAGATTTTCATTCTTTCCATTTTAGGATGATGTGAAACATCTGGAATCCTCTTGGCTAGGATGAGAGAAAGACCAGCCTGTTACTCCTTTGACAGTGCACTTTGGGACCAGAGTGCCGACTTTCATGGCTGGCAGCTCAGTTCTTTTCAGAAAGAAGCATATGGGGTGATGGTTTTGTGTCATCGCAAACTATCTAGCAATACCTTCAACAAAGGCGTCTGAGTAACTTAATTCAGTACCGGATTCAGTTTATTTTTTCACGCTTCTAATTTAGGATATAGCAAATGTTTCTGTGTTGGCAAAAGATAAAGGTATTATTACAGCCCTCGGGAGAGGGAGTAGCTGGAGATTTGGGAATTGTCTATATTGAGCGGGTCAGGGCTGTGGAGACACCAGAGGTAGCTGGGAATGTTAGCAATGTCTCCTCCTGAACTAATTGGCTCTGTTGAAACAATGTACCTAAGGTAACCAGTAATTTTGCTCAGGAAGAGGTACTCCATATCACTGCCTGAGGGGCTGGCTTGGGTTCAGGGACTACTAGATTTATGATCAGGCACAGCGAAAACTTCCACTCAGTTTTGGAACTGGGTACATACAGATTGATCTCCTAAAGTCTGGCACTTCTAGAGATGACGAGGCAATTAACACCTTGTGGGACTGTTGTTCTACCCTGGCTGCAGGATCAGAGCTGGTTTCCTTTTCATGTGCCTTCCTCTGGGCTTGCCTTTGCAAATGGCAGTGCTGGAAACTGTATGAAGTTGAAGTGACTGAATCCCATTTCTGTCACAGAGGATAAATTTCAGGGCAAATCTTAAAGTTTTACCATCTGTATGGGCTTTGTTAAAATTGTTTAGCTTCAGTGGAAGCTTGCACAATCTTCATTTCACCCTCATTTATATGCAGGAGCCAATATTGCAACTGGTGAAGAGGTGGCCATCAAACTGGAATGTGTCAAAACCAAGCATCCCCAGCTCCACATTGAAAGCAAGTTCTACAAGATGATGCAGGGAGGAGGTGAGATGGGGAGGAAAAGATGGGGCCGGGGGAGTGGTTGAAGAAGGAAATTATTCTGGAGGGCCTTAGAAAGGAAAAGACTTGGTGTTGCATATGATCTTCTCAGTAGGGGATGCAGCAGTTTTCCTCTGTTCTGTGGGCTTAATCTTTCTCTTTCCCCAGTGGGTATCCCCTCCATTAAGTGGTGTGGAGCAGAGGGGGACTATAATGTCATGGTGATGGAGCTCTTGGGGCCCAGCTTGGAAGATCTCTTCAACTTCTGTTCCCGCAAATTTAGTCTCAAGACAGTTCTGCTCCTGGCAGACCAGATGGTGAGTTTCCTCTGAAACATTTGTGCCTACTCTCCTTTTCCATGCCTTTTTTTTTTTTTTTTTTCCCCCCTTCTCTCCAATTCCCTCTGCTCAAGAACTGCTATATCCCAGGCTTTTTCATTTAGCAGCAAGTGACTGCCAGGTTTCTATTTCTTGATAAAGCTGGGGGCCTGGAACTTAGGCACTGGTGGCTTTTCTTGATCTCTACCCCTCCTTCCTTTCCCTGCTGCTCACCCTGTATTAACATTGAGTGCATTAGCTTTTGCCTGTGTGATGAACGACTGGCATTGCTACCTATCTTGACTCAACTGCCTGTGCCCTGGGTTTAAGACCCTTAGCTGATCTGGACCCTCTCCTTTCCCAGCCTGGCTAAGTTTGAAAGTTGACCTGTGTCAATACTGAAAGCTCAGAGTTTTAGTCCATACAAACCTGCTTCCCATCCTTCCTTGTGGTGCTAATGGTGACCTCCCCAGATGAAGGACTGGGCTGGTGTGCGTGGTTGAATTCCATCTCTATTCTTCCATTTCCAGATCCTTCTATGTCCAGAGGATGTCTTTTTCCTTGGTTGTCATCTCTGATATTCTCTGCAAAATGTCCCTTTCCCTGCTCTGACAGGCCACTGTCCTAGACAGGGTACCTTTTTTTTTAACAGATGCAGTTATAAGTTACCTTCTCATTTGTCTCACTATTTATTTTTTTTATTCCACCTCTCCAGATCAGCCGTATTGAGTACATTCATTCCAAGAACTTCATTCACCGGGATGTGAAGCCAGACAACTTCCTTATGGGCCTCGGCAAAAAAGGCAACCTAGTATACATCATTGATTTTGGTTTGGCCAAGAAGTACCGAGATGCCCGGACCCACCAGCACATCCCTTACCGGGAAAACAAGAATCTGACTGGCACAGCCCGTTATGCCTCTATCAACACCCACCTGGGAATCGGTGAGCCTGCTGTTGCCCCTTGGTGGGGCTTTCCAGGGGAGGTGGTGTGTCCCCAGAAGGAGGGGGTTGGGTTCTGTGCCTGGCTCCTCTGCTGACCTGTGTGGAGATGGTGGGCAAATAACTGAATGCCTGTGTTACCTCACCTGCCTTTTGTGGCACTCTGAGCTCCTGAAGGCAGAAGTTGTCTACCAGTGTGTGTTTGTGCACTGCTTAATACAATGGGGCCTATTTAGCAGCAAGGCTGTGACCTCCCTGACTTTATTGCTGCTAACTCTGCCTTGCGCAGTTTTTGCCAGCTGATTAGATATATAAAGGAGTCATTGGCAGGCACTGAGCCTTCAGGGATATGTGCAACTGAAACCTCTCTTGTTGACTCCCGGGTGCCTTCATCAGTGATTATTCTGTAGCTGTCAGAGCTGGAGGATACAGGCCCACTGCAACATGGTCATAGTCCTGTTACCCACCACTGAGGATGGGGACAGCCATGTGATGGAAGCATACAAGAAGATGAAGTAAGGGGAGGCTTCCTACTGCCTGGACATCTGGGTTTTGAGGATTGGCTGTCACGGACCTTCAAAATACACGTGTGCCTGTGAACCATGCATGCTCACCACTGAGACTGAAGCAACTTTAGGGAGGTAGGGCTCTGTCCTTAGTGTCTATGGCTAGAACCATGGGGGTAAAACTAGGCTGGGAAAGAGTGCTGAGAGTTTAGACAGGTCTTACACTGGTGATGGCCATCCTCCCAGGTTTTGTAAAAACCTTGTGCAGGTTAGTACCCGCTGCACTTAAACCTCCTGAAGTCACCCACACTCCTGTCCTGGGAATGAGCCCCTGGTGCACAACGCCTGGTTACTGTGAGGAACAGAGGTGGAAATCTCTTGCGGTTTTCTCTTCCGTTTCCTTACTGGAAACTTCTCTCCAGTGTGTGACCTCTTTCGCCTGCTAAACTTTGGGTAAACTTTGTCTGTCCACAGTGTGAGGCTTTTGTAGTTACTGTGGTGTCTTGTTCTGAGTGGGCTGACTTGGTTCTGCTACTGATTGGCAAATCCAAAGAGCAGAAACACTGAAGCTGCCCTGGCTGTGGACCCACAAAAGTAGCTGTTGTGCTCGCAGCTCAGTTTATGTCTCGGGGAGACCTTCTTCTGAAATGTGTAAGATGGGAATTTGAAAATCAGAGCAGGGAACTCAAACATTTAAAACTAACAGCTTCCACAGGATTTTGTGTCCTCATTCTTCCTAGGGAAAGTTTCCCATACTTCCCTCTTGCAGATGGCTTCTCAGAAGTCTAGACTTGACCTGCAAAAAATAAATCAGTTTCCCCACTGTCTTCCTTGCTCAATACTGTATAACTATAGACTGAAAATGTGTTATTTATATCGAAATGGGGAGTGTTGTGTGTTGAGAGTGGGCTGTGATCTCCTGACCTCTTCCACGTAGTAAAAATAGTTCTCATAGGGCTTTCCAAGTTGGTCTTCTGTATTTTGGCTTGGCCTGCTTATATATAACTGCCTTTCCATTGAATTCTCAGTCAAGATCTCCACAGCCATGGTAACTGTCACAAGGAGACATGCACAAAATAATTCTCACTACTATGTCTGTTGATACTTTAGTGTGTGCCTGCTCTGTTTGAACTGATCACAAGAGGCTAAATGCCTGGTTGTGGGGTTGTTATTTCTTTTTGAAGGACTTTATTATTCATCCCACCCCAACTTAGCCCTTTACTACTGGTGCTTGGTTTGTGTATCAGGAAGAACAAACACTGTTTGAACACTAATCCGAGGGCAAACTGCATATGCCATCGGTCTGAGCGCAGCCGTCACTCTCTTCATGCCCTTTGCTTTGGGAAAGTCTGGGCGTGAGTTACTCTGCGCAACAGATCTCAGGTGTATTATCTCCACGTTGCAGATAGTGCCCGTGAATGGCATAAAGGTTACATGGCTTGCCCGGAGAAAAGGGGATTGGGGGCGTCAGGGTTGCAGCTGGGGTTCCTGTTTCTCAAGACCTTGCCACAGGGTGTATGGCAGACACGTTTGTGAGTTAGCAGCATTGCCATGGGAACCGTCACTCCGAATTTTTTGACTTTTCAGAGACTAAATTTCTCTGTCTTAATGTTACATTACTGTGGTTTAGGGAGAGGGAAGGAACCAGGTGCCGGGGTATTCGTGTGACAGGAATAGCAAATGAATAAATGCCTTTATTTGAATGTGCAAGCTAAGGGTTGGGCATTCCGATGTCTGAAGGAAACACATTCTTTTCCCAGTGACTGGGGGAAAAAAGTAGGAGGCGAGATTGGGGAGGGTTTCCACAGCTGGAGACTTGCTGTTACGGGAGTCATTGGACTGTGCAGGCTTTGGTTCACGCATTCCAGTCAGTTTTCACATGCTCTGGGGATGAGAGTCCCTTGCACCCTCTGGAGCTTGTAAAGTCTGAAATAGATGCCCAGGGGTGCCCAGGAGACAGTCTTGGAAGAAGCCTGGTGGGCTCTGTCTGGATAACAGGGGGCTGGGAGCAATTCCTCCCCAACGCGTGTCCTAGATGGCATCAGCGTAGGCTGTGCAGAGCATAAAGTTATTCTGCTCATCCTGCCCTCTGTCACCCATTCCGCATTTTTGTGTGGTTTTAAAGGCTGTTGCCATGCAATGGGGAGAGAAAGGGGAAGTGTGGTCCCAGCATGCGCAAAGTCAGATCTGAGTCTATAGTCTGGAAAATGTTGCTTTGTTAAGACTGCTTCCCCTGGTGAAGACAGCTGATTTCTAGGGAGTCCTCCATGGGAACAGCATCGCTTCGGATAGGATCAGGGTGAGGGGAAGCACTGTCCTGGGCAACCAGGAGGCACTTTGCACTGCAAACAAGTTTTGTCATGAACCTCGCATCTGAGGCAACCAGTCCTCAGTCTCCTGTCTTTGCCCAAGCATGTCTTCCCCAGGTAGCTCACCATGCTGCTACTCACCCCTGACTCAGCTCCTTGTGAGGACCCTGCTTTGGGAATGGAGTGAGGGTGCAGGCTGGCTGGGAGCCTCCTGGGAGTGGGAGGGAACTGGCACCAGTTGCTTGCAGAGTGGGTTGGGTTTGATGTGGGGTCATGCTGGGTTGCGTGGGAAGGCTACCTTGTGTTTCATGTTGGAAGGGATTTTGCAAGGGAAGGAGGAAAGGATGAGTGTCCTGTAAAAGTAGCAGTCCCTCATCTATTGTAGGAGAGCTGAGAAGCTGAAATAAAATGGAGAGAGGAAGTGTGATGTGGTGTCACAGGTCATGACTGTAATCCCGCTTCTGGACTGACGTGTTCTGGGCATGCATTGACGTCACTTCTGTTTCTCTTTCTCTTCTCAAAGTGTAAAGTGAGATCTTTTGCCTGCGTCCCAGGCATGCTGTGAGAGTTAGTCAATGATTGTCAAGCTTCTAAAAGCGGAAAGTTGTGATGTTAAATAATGTTTCTTTGGTGTGTGGAGGTGAACTTTTTTTTTCTAACTAATTAACTACTCCACTTTTGCTGTATAATGTTGTCTGGTATCCTGTGGCTGTTGGTATATGAGGCCAGGCCTAAAAAAAAAAAAAAAAAAAAAAAGAATTTGGAGGTAGCTTAGGGACATGTAATTGTAACTGAAGATGAAACAAAGAAATGGGATGTAGGAACTGTTTTTCTTCACCATCATCCAAGGATGATTCATACAGGATCTTGTAGTTAGGGTTAGAGGTGAAAGACAGCTACAGTGTTTTCAGGTGGCTGGACAACTGTGACCCATCATGTTGGTGCTTCAGGCTCCTCATGGATTTGAATCTCACTGAAATTGTTGAAGTGGGCTACTATGACCATATGTACCTAAGAAATGATACTTCAGGGGTGCAGCACAATCAGATATTTATCATCCAGCATTTTAATAACTGGTTGTCCTGCTTACAGTTATTTTTCATTGATCATATTGCTGTGTTAAGGCATAGCTAAAGTGTGTTTGCATGCATGTAATGGATGCTAGCAAGCTGCCCAGTTTGGTTTTGTAACCCCTCTCTTTGCCTCCAGTAAGGACATGTAGCATCCACCAGTGACTTCAGTCTCCCTAACCTCAAGTCTCCAATTTTGGCCTTCCCCAAATCACTAGGACTGTGCCTAGACATGTTTGCAGAACATCTCCTGTTGTTCTGGATGGGGTTGGTAGCTGCGCTAAAAGCTGCTGTGCTCCACACAAATGGAGATGTGTAGTCCAGCCTACCTTAAGCAGTGTGGAGTTCAAGCAAGATTTTGGAGGCAAGATCACGATTTATTTCTAAAAGGCTGATTTGGCTGTTCAGTAGGTTTCTCCGGTTCCTGCCCTGCCTTTCCCTACTCCTCTGAGGGGCACTTCCATGCTCCAGACAGGGAGCCCATAGTTACAGGCTTTAAAGATATAGCATGAAGAAGTTCAGTGCTGGCAAATTGCAGGATTGAGGTTACCGTTGTCACCTGTGCATTCTGGCTCCCATTTCCACAGGCCTCCTGTCTCAGGATGTAGGTCATTATCAAATATTCTTTAGTTTTATTTATTTGGTATGTGTGGTGTGTAATTGCAGCCCTGAGAATACACATATCGCAGCCTTAGGCTAAATGCAAAACTGGGGGTTTCTTTTCCCTTCTCCCTTCATAGCATCTGAGCGTCTCCCAGCCAGTCCTGTAGTTATCTTTGGCAGTAGCCTGATAAGATTAGGAAGTATTAGCCCCTTTAAAGTGGGCAACTTGAGGCAGTAAATTAGAGAGGTCAAAAAATGCTGTTATTTCTGCATGCTCCAAGTAAGACACTTCAGGGATCTGCATGTCTGCTTTCTCCTCTACTCCTGTCTTGGAACATGGAATTTTTATGGCATTACATGTGCTGTGAACCAAAGGCAAACCAAATCTCCTCTCAGTTATGGAGTGCTGACACCCTCCTTTTCTTCTGCAACCACAGTGCTTTTTTCATCCCTCTAATATTTTTAATTTGCCAAACCTCTTAGTCCTCAAAAACACTAGGAGGTTACAAGAGGCATGCAGGAGAATGGCCCATGGTGACCCACAACTTCCAGTGGTACATCTGGGCATCTAGATCTGTGACCTGCTACAGCTATTCCTATGTCAGGATTCAGTTCAGCTAGGAAAGTGAGGGGTAGCTCTAACAATCTACTGGCCTTTGGATGGGGCAGGTGGTAGCATGTAACTGATACTGAGAATTAACCCACAGACCAATACATAATCTGCAGCATCTTCTAGGACATGGCACTGAATCCAGCAAAATGTAGCCATATTTTGCCTCTCTTATCTGTGTAGGTTGTTGTTCTCCTCAAGATGTAAAGTGCTTTCTTCATAGTGTTTATTTTATTTTTGGGAGGGACCAGGGGCAAGAGCTTCTTGGCAAAATTTATAGATGAATTTGTGGGCATGTTGAAGGAGTTGGGAGGAGTTTTGCAAGTTAACCAGTCAACACTTTTAAGTTGCTGAGATTCTGTATCAACTCTGTTTTGAGCTAACTTGCAATTTAAAATGGCTTGGCCATTCCAGAGAACAAGTTCAATGTGGAATGTTTTTGTTTGGGAAACGATTATTTTTTGTTTCATAAATAAGCATCTAAAAGCAGGCCCTTACAATGGCATATTAAGGGAAACCCTTGCTCTGAAGTAGAGCTGGTAGTGATTGATGCTAGTTACACAGTCATTCCCCATTTGGAAGGGAACCTTTTGTTCTAAGTATACCTCTCAATTCATGCCTCTTTTCTCCACAGCTTGAAAAAATGCCACCGGTCCAGAAAGATATTTGCACAGCATTACATGTTAGGCTTCTCTAATCTATTAACAAAGTCGTTTACCACAAGAAGGGGTCGCTAGTTCCTCATTTTTTTCCTGTGCAAAGAGTTTCAGCAGGTTAATTAGAAGATGCGTTTGAAAAGGTTGTGTTTGGCTTACCTCTCTTAGCTTTGTCTTTCCCTGACTACCTCTGCCATGACTAATCCCCAGGGTGAAGTATCATTCTGGGTGGAGAAGTGTAGGTGCCCTTCCTCTGGGACTGGGAAGAGAAGAGGAGGCAGTCTTGCTTGCACTTCTCGAGCTGTTGAATTCTTGTGTGAATTAAGGCTTGTCCAAGTGAGGAGGTAGACAGAGTAATTATTCATTTATGGAGTGGGTTGGGCTGTATGAGGAGAGGAGCGCTTTAACTCTGGCAGTATGAACCTCCCCGCGGGAATTTGTACTGGAATGTCTTCTACAAGTTTGTCTATCCGTAGAAATCTACCAAAGAAGAGAGAGGGGTTGTTTCTTTTGTTCCATGTTCACCTCCAAAGCTATGTGATTGCCAAAGTGGTTTTGGTTGTTGCTCACTCCTTGCCCCTGTGTAACTTCCTCCCACAGAACAAAGTCGCCGTGATGACCTGGAGAGCCTGGGCTACGTGCTCATGTATTTCAACCTGGGCTCGCTGCCCTGGCAGGGCCTCAAGGCTGCCACCAAGCGCCAAAAGTATGAGAGGATCAGCGAGAAAAAGATGTCAACGCCCATTGAGGTGCTCTGCAAAGGGTACCCTTGTAAGTGCTCCCATCTTGATGGCTGTCCTGTCTGGTGCATGGCTTGCTCTCCTGCTGAAACCCCATGAAGTTTTGAGTCCTGAAGGGCAATGCCCAGTACCCACAGACCAGGGTGTGGTGCTGACACCAGTCATGAGAAGGTTAAGACACCAGCAGTGATACAGTTCTGGTTCAGAAGTGGGAAATGTGTTTTTGTGGAGAGTCGAGCCTTGTGTTAGTAAGGGCATGAGGGTGCTGAGAGGGATCTTTAGGATCTCAGAAACAGTCTGGAAGGGAGGTGGGCAGCGAGCTGAGAAGGTGTGCTGATCATCCTGAGTTATTCTGGATAATGAGGACGAAGACCAACTGTAATGAATCTCAGAAATCACCAGGCAATGAAGTGGTAAGTGCAGTTCTTTGTAGGTAAAAGTGGAGTAATGTATGTGAGGGGAGAGTAGAAGGCTTGGTCCTCATGTCACATGCAGAATAGCAGGCTCTGAGCTGACCAGTGCCACTCACCAATGCGCTGTTGCAGCTACAATATATGTTTCTGTGAAGGCATCAACTTTGCGCTTAGTGGCCGCTGAGGAAAGCGGATCAGGCTTAGGAAGTACTAGAAAAGAAAAAAGCACAACCAGCGTGCATAAAGCCATGGCCTGCTCGTACTTTGCATGCGCTCTGCAGCTCAGGTCCATCCCACTATTTCAGAAGGGATGCGGTAGAACTGGAAGAAGGTCCAGGAAAGGGCCAAAAGGGTGTGATCCGAGGTGAGGTGATTTCTAAACAAGCAACAAGTGAGTGGGCTGGAACCTGGAAAAGAGGTGGTTAGAGAGGTGATAGAAGTCTGCACTCTGACTATGCCTCCAGAAGTTTGGATGGGAGTTGATTATTTGCTGGCCCCAGCTCTTGGATTGGAAGAGAAACAAAGCTGGTTCCTGACAGCTTAAAAACAATGTGGTTCTTCACTCAGCCAGTAGCAGACGTGTGGAACTCCGTGCCAGAAGATCATGTGGGTTGTTAAAGCTTGCAGGAGTCCAAGGAGAGATTGGACAGCTACATGGAAGAGAGATCTGCTGAGGGTTATTAAATAATTAGAAAACACATCCAGATCAGGAAGTTCCCTGAGATGAAAATAGGTGGGAACTGGGATGTCAATCTAAGTGTCAGACCTGCTTGCCCTGGTCTTTCTCTTCTGTAGCTGCCTACTTCTGGCCACTGCTCAAGTCAGGCTGTTGGACTAGGAGGACCTCTGGTCTGCTCTGAGCTGAGCACAACTAGTCTTTCACAATTCATGTCCCTTCCTGTCTGTGTTGCTGCTCTGAACTGCATTGGTCATCTTCACACCATGTAGGCCTGGCTTCCCAAAGCTCATCTCAGCCTGTTCTTTAGGGCTGCATTCCTACTCACCTTCAGCAGGCTCTGTGACTTGGTACCTCTTGCTTGAAGAAGCAGACAGAAAAGAGAGATGCATGAGCATTTCCTCTGATAAAAATAGGGATGAGATCTCATCATCACCTTTGGCCAAAGCACTGCAACCATCAGGCTCTGGTTTCATTGCACAGCTCTGTGTGCCATCTAGGTCCAGCACACTGTGGTGTGCTGAAAGGCTGTGGTGGCTCTGTGGTGGGATCAGGAGGTTTGGATGGTGTTCAACAACCAGCTGTTCTCTGCTCTCTCCAGCTGAGTTCTCGACATACCTCAACTTCTGCCGCTCACTGAGGTTTGATGATAAACCAGACTACTCATACCTGCGGCAACTCTTCCGCAACCTCTTCCACCGCCAAGGCTTCTCCTACGACTACGTCTTTGACTGGAACATGCTTAAGTTTGTGAGTGTGTGTGGGGAAAAGGCTGGAGGGGCAAGGGTTGATTCGTGTCATGGAGGTGGGGGAGGAAAGTTGAAAACTGCCTGCCATTTGTCACCCTGGTGAGCAACTTAAGAAAGGGGACCAGGTAGAGTGAAAAGAGGCAGAGTTACTTGGTGGTGCTAACTGGGGTATAGCTACTGTTGTATTCGTGTGTCTGACGGAGCATGTGTGTTGATAGATCTATAGCTATAGGTAAGTAGAGACAATTTTTTCAGGAGAGAACTATGTTTGGAGGTGGGACACAGATGTGGACTGCAATATCAGCTGTAGTACCATGTGCTTTCGTCCCTGTTTCTTCATGAAAGATAATGAGGCCCTCTCTGGGTGGATTGGAAGGTGGTGGTGGGAGAACTTGTTTTGGGGATGGAGCTCCACTTTCTTGGCATGATGAAGCACTGTGTGTTTTCTGTCTGGGGCTGCTGCTGTCTCTCCTGCCTGACATCTGTGTTTGGAATGGGGTTTTTTCTTGTCCTCAGGGAGCAGCCCGGAACCCTGAGGATATGGATCGGGAGCGGCGAGAGCACGAGCGAGAAGAGAGGATGGGGCAACTCCGAGGTTCAGCCACGCGAGCGCTGCCCCCCGGCCCACCTGCTGGAGCCACTGCCAACCGTCTTCGCAATGTCACTGAGCCCATGGCCTCCACCCCCACCTCCCGAATCCAACAGTCTGGTGAGTGGGGTGGGAGAGC
Source organism: Limosa lapponica baueri (assembly GCA_002844005.1). Classification (NCBI taxonomy): domain Eukaryota; kingdom Metazoa; phylum Chordata; class Aves; order Charadriiformes; family Scolopacidae; genus Limosa; species Limosa lapponica. Next base: position 2,317,795 of record KZ505643.1, read on the forward strand.
TGGGGGAGGGTGCCACCCTTGTTGCCACCCAAACTATTGACTGATATTCTTGTCTCGCATTTCTCTGCCCCGACAGGAAACACGTCCCCCAGAGCAATCTCAAGAGTGGACAGGGAGCGGAAGGTCAGCATGAGGTTACACCGAGGAGCTCCTGCCAACGTCTCCTCATCTGACCTCACAGGGCGGCAAGAAGTGTCACGGATTTCAGCATCACAGGTGAGTCCCTGCTGTGATGTTTGTGGCCTTGGCCTGGATGTCCCAGAAGGACTAAAGGCCCCACAGCAGTTTTTTACCTCATCTGCTGGAGCTCACATGAGCTTCTACAGTGTGTTGAGAGGAGTAGTACCGGGTTATGCCTTGGTTCTTCAGTTACATATTTTCTGGAGGCCATGCTCAGTACTGTCTTAGCTCTTTGCTCGGAGTAAGCCTTCATCATCTTCCAGATCACAGAGGTTTGGAGAAGTGGAACAGTAAACTCTTGGGAGGGAGGATGTCCTGAGAGAAATGTGCAGCTGCTCTGTTTTGGTGTCCTTCAAGCCTTTTTATTCCTCTCCATCCCTTACTTATTATTCCTCTTCTTTTGTAGACAAGCGTGCCATTTGATCACCTTGGGAAGTGAGGAGCAATTGCCACTGGACCAGTGTTTGCTTAGGTGAGCCCCTCTTTGTGCCTGGGATCCGCCCAGGAGAGAATTGCTGACATTAGGGATTAGATTAAAGCTTTGATGTTGGTGTGGAGGATTGGTACATTTCCTTTCCCTTCGCTTTACTTCGAGATAGTTTTTTGGCTTCAGAGGGAAAAGTAAAGCTGGCTGCCAAAGCCTTGGGGGGAGTGGATTATCTTGGGCATGAGGGTAGCTTCCGTTTCTCCAGGAGGGCAGGAAAGGTGGAGAAGGTGATGGGCTAGGGAGCTATTTCATTAGTTCCTAATGAATGCTTTTCTGGAAGTGTGATAGCGTTGGGGAGGCAAGTGCTGAGCACGTAATCAAGTGTGTGAGACTTTGCACTGCTAGCGAGTGCGTCTTGTAGAGGAAACAACAGTAGCTGGAGAAGGTAACTCCAAGGGGTGGCAGGAGTGTAGAAGAAAGGGCTGATTTGATTTGTTACACTCCAGTTGTTGCTG
>KZ505643.1:2322734-2358002 GCA_002844005.1 Limosa lapponica baueri
CTCCCGCATCCCTACAGCGTGGCCCCCACATCCTTCCAATGCCCCCACATCCACCACGCATATTTCCCCTGCGTGGCCTCCATACGACACCCCCACCGCCCCGCCCCGCGCTTCCCCACAAGCTCCTAGTGCAGCCACCACAATCCCCCCCCAGCCCCCTGGTGCAGCCCACGCAATCCCTCCCCAACATCACCCTGCTGCAGCCCACCCAGTCTCCCCCTGCATACACACGCGTTGCCACATGCAGCCTCCCTTCCCCCCGGTGCTGCCGTGCTGCTCAGTGGCATTGGGTGGGTGTCACTATCTGCAGGGATGTGTTTGTCCCCATGAGAGCTGGGAGCACAGTAGACCCCAGCAGCATGGTGGGCATCAGGCTTGTGTTTGCTGTGCTTCCCCTGATTCGGGCTGGAGGGACTGCCCGACACCGTATTTGTGACTGTGTGCTGATGTGGTAGGTGTGTTTCTGTGGAGGAGCCTGTTCCTGTGCCTGTGTGCTTCTCCATCGCAGGCAAGTTAAGATCAGTCTTGTTTGGATGCTCACAGAGGCTTGAAATTTCAGTTGCTCCGCGAGGGCTAATTCAGTCTTGGCAGCCGCAACGTGTAGCGGAAAGAGGGCTTTAGGAGAACGTGTGCGTGACTGGGCTCTGATGGATTGTGATCCAGGATAGGGACTGGAGTGGTTTCAGGGACAGCTCTATGAAAGCTGCCTGGAACACCACGAAGCTGTCAAGAGTGGGAGGAGGAGGAGTGGGAAATCTAGAGGAAATACTGAAGATGGTTCCGCCTTGTAGAGAGTTTGAAACAGTTCTTGCCACGTAAGGAGCTTGAACAGGAGTAATTATTGAAGACATAGACAGGCTTTCCCAGAGAGAAGACCGTTTGCCTCGGTTTAAGAGAAAAATAGAAGGCATTGATCAATAATAGAGCGAAGGCTAACAGGATGAATAGACATGTCTGTTTCCTATCCTGCAAGAAAAAGACAACAATCGATGAAAATGTAATAAAGCATACATCCCACTAACAAGGACTTGGCTCTTTTAATACAATAGTTAACTGTTCCATTGAACTTGTGTTGCTGGAAGTTACCCTTGACTGTTAGAGCTTAGCAGCCTCCCTAAAAGGGATCAGAGATTTCTCTAGAAATGTTCGTGTTATTCAGGTTTCTGATACTAAAGGTTTGTATTTTTGTGGTGCTTTTGGAAAAAAATAAACTCTCACGCTTTTAGAATGTTGGCTAAGTACTAAACAATAGGGCTTTAGGGAGAGTTTTTCTTATAGTGAAAGTATTCCACAAAGGCCTATTTCAGACTTTTTTTCACTATTGTCCCCAGGAAAATGGGCTTTGAATCTGCTTTGGTCTAGTGGAGTGGTTTTTAGGTCCTTAATAGCATTGTTGTCGTGGTTGTGCCGTAAACCTTAAACAGCATGTATGCAGCAGGTGGCTACCTCTGCATCTGGAGCAGAAGAGATTCAGTTTTGCTGTAAAATGATCGGGAAAACATTCCTACTGAAGCGAGCATTTCTAACCAGTTCAGTGGTGTGGGAAGATGTTTTTCTTTGTATTCTGGTCAGGTCTCTACAATCAGTTCAGAGTGCCGAACGGGTTGTGTTTTGGAAATGTGGGGCAATGAGAACATCCCAGTCACTCGGACATGTCTTATACTTTTATTTGTCCGTCTCCTTGGGACACGTGGCAGTTAGAAGGGGAAGGTTCTTAGACATGCATAAGCTGGTCAGAAAATAAAGTTCAGCGTGACTAGCTCGTTTGGCATAACGAAAGCATTCTGAGCTGGCTGGTTTCTAACGATTTGACAGAATCCAGCTAGAAATCCGCCTTGTTCTCTGTCAGCTTGTTTGCCTGTTAGCTGGGAGCAGGCTGGGAGATGAGCTTTTGCGGTTTGCAGTTGTGGGATTAGGGTTCTTTTCTTCTCGTAGATAAAGGAAGGATGGCTTCTTGTTTTTCTCAACTGATAATGAAAGCAACTTTTAAAACACCTCTCCCCTCCCTAAAAACGTCAGTCCATTTCTCTGTCCAGTTCTACTGCTGAGTTAACTAAGGTGTCTAATAATCATTAGAGGTTTTGACCTAAGACAACAACCTTTTAATTTCCATGCGATGGAACTTAACCTTCATTCCTTCTCCCCTCCTGTTTTGGGTCTGTGTTTAATTGGCTTATGTTAGCAGCAATGGAGATGAGTGCTTCCCTACTCCTAGCAGAAGTGCCTGTTCCATTTTCCAGCAGCTCAAAGGGTATCTTTGAGCTCTTGCAGTAATGGCTGGTGGGGACAGGGAATTCCTTGGAAGATGTTTGTTATTTGGTCCTGGCTGCTTCAGGAGCCCAGTGTTGGATTGTTCAAAGTACTGCAGGTTGAGGTAAAATACGAAGTTGCAAATCAGACGAGTTGATTCTGAGAGTCCGCCACTGTAACTAGTTTTCACAGGGTTTTCGGGGTAAAATTGAGGAAATCAAGGTTAGAATGCAGTGGTGAATGTACAGGTTGGGCTGTCTGTAGAATCAGGAGAATAGCAGAGCCCCAGAGAGAAATTGCACTTAACCTTTGTACAGTAGAGCTTTCCTAGTACAGGACTGCTGCTAGCTATCTGCCTAACAAAGCTGCTGTGTGTTATTGAACAGCCAGTGCTGGGGGCAGAAGCTTTCTTCTGTTTTAGAGCTTGTGATTGATTGCGCTCATCGAGGCCCTGGAAAATTGAGGTGGTGTAGAGAATAGTGTGGTGTTTGGGTTTTGTGTGCTGGCTTGCCCATCTGTTTGCTTGAAGCGGTGTGTGTGTTGTGTGCTGTTCTCGCTTCTTTCCAAACTCTTTGGGGTTTGCTTTCTTGTGGTGCAAGAGCGGTTTCCTGCCAAGACGTTACACCCTATCAGAACACTTGGGACTCTGAAAGTGGTTTGACACTGTGATAAGATGGATTAAAACACTTAGCTAGGATAACTGTAAAATATGATAGCGCTTGGAGTGGAAGTTTCCTTTTGAAAAGCTTTTTGGTGTTTTTTTTTCTTTCTTTTTTTTTTCTTTTTTCCTTATGGACTACTTTGAGAGAGAGCAACTAGACATGTTTTTAGAGCAGCAATTCCCCAGGAAGGTTTTGGAGGTGAATTTCTGCCAGTTGAAGCAGTGAGCTGCTACTACCCTCCAGGAATCTCACCTTGGAGTCTTCTTCCTCTGGGAAGAGGCAGAGGACTGGAATACTTGCTTATAGCCAGGTTTCTTCTAGTCTTTAAAAATCGGCTCAACCTCTATGTTTTTTGGTTTGTTTGTTTTTTTGTTGTTGTTGTTTTTGGTTTTTTTTGTGATGACGTAAGTAAAATATCTGGGAAGGCAACAGAGCAAACTGTGCAGGGAAAATGCTGTGTATAGGCAAGCTGCCCGGAAACCCTGCTGTATCTGGGTGTGACCAAGTCTTCATAGCCCCTGAGGGGCACAGTTTACGGGAAACCTGAAGAGGGGAAGAACTTACATGCTGTACCTGCAGCATGTCCATGTCCTTTAACCCACAGAGTACCTGGATATTTGTCTCCCCACCTTCAAGTCTGTCTCTGCATTCAAAGGATGGGAATACTGCTATTATTTCCTGACAGTCACAGTGCCTGGGAATCTGATGATACTGAAAGTATCAGCTATTTGAGGACGTTGTATAATGGAGAATGACCAAGAGCATAGAGAGATGGTGACATGACTTCAGTTTTTTTTGTGTCTAACCCAAAAGCGTTCCTCTCTGCCTGGGTGTGTTGTACGTCTGGCCTCTGGTCGATTCTGTGGCAAAAAGGTTAAAAAAAAAAGGTCTCTCGGGTTCAGCAAAGAAAATAACTGCAACACGTTATCTAGTGCAGCAGCGAGGCTTCGAGAAGGACATGAGATGAAATAATACCATAAAAGCTGACCTTGCTGGCCCACTGTTCCCTCCCCAGGCTGTGAAACATGACATGGATGCTATTGGAGGCTGCTGAGCTGATGGCTTGGGAGCCTGCGGTTGCCTGGTCGTCTCCAGCACAGATACAGCCCAGGCAGCAGGAATTTAAGTAGCTGTACCTCTGTCTGGGTTACTTAAAATGAACCTGGACAAGCCAGACACCTGAGGAGGCAGATTAGAAGAGAAAGGATTTCTCTTTGTGGCTCATCACATCTTGTCTCCTTGTTGCCAGTTTTGCTAGGCAAGCGTGGTTAGTGGTGGGTGAAGCTATTTGCAGTTAATTGTCCCGTGGGAGCTGGAAGTGACCTCTCTCCTCCAAACTCCTCTGACTTTGAGGCTTTTTTTCCCCTCTCGCAATGGCTTTGTGATGGCACTGATTTTACAGCAGAGTTTTAAGCCACAAGTTATTCATATAAATTCCCATTTAGTCAACTTAATCCAACTGGGTGATTTAATCTTACTGTGTCTGGAAAAATTGGGTTAAAGCTTTGTCTTTAAGCACACGCCCTCTCAGGTGGATGCTTGGTGAGCCCCGTTCTGTGTAGAGAAAATGTATTGCTATTGCTGACTTCTGAGAGAGAGATGGATATTTCAGAATCACCCCGAACTGTGTTTTAGTAGCTGTTGGCATCTGTTGGCTAACAGTATTTGCAATTTCTCTACAAACCTCTGTGTTCAGCTTCGGTGCTGTCAGGGAAGGTTGAGCAGCTTCTAGCCACTCATGTGGCCTACGTAGCCTTTGGAAGATGATGCTGGGCAAGGGTTTCCCCTCTGATGCTGTCTCTATGTGCTGTGCTTTAGCCAGCGAGGGTGAGAATGGTTTCCTCCCTCATACACCGCTCTCTGCCTGTGCGCTTCCAGGGGTAACTCTTCTGTAAGGGAAGCACCTTACAGTGTCTGGGTTCATTCTTTAGCGAGCAAAGCTTTAATGCTGATGTATGTAGAGCTTGGCATTTTTGTGTGGGGAGGAACTGTCCTCTCCCAGGAGTACAAAGCTCCTCACTCTGCTTTTAGAAGTCTGCATCTGTAGGATTTTTATTTTTCTTGATGGAGTAGCAGAGCAGGAGAGAAGCGTGGAGGGGAGCAATGTTGAACAACGTTGAATGAAATTAGGAGTTGGTGATTTTTGGGAATTTATAAGAAGGATGTATGTGTCGTATGTCCAGAGTTTAAAAAAAAAAAAAAAAAAACAACAGCCCATAAACAAAAATAAGCAGATCAGATGCTATTTTAGGGATAACAGAATGGCTTCATAGAGAGTGGCTTTGGGTTCTTTATTGAGAATCACCGTTTTTACTTCTGCAGTGCTCGTTGCTGTTACGTGTTTGCATCAGAGAGTGATTGCTGGGGAAGTCGGATGTGCCATTTCCCTCATATGCTTACTGCACAGTTGCCTAGGCTTGTGATAAGGTATCTGGCTTCTTCCAGCACATTTACTTGATAAATTTAAGTATGGATCTGATCTGATACTTTTCCACACAGAATATAACATACAGAATCTATGCTCCAATATATGTGTGACTGCCACAAGTTCAATGGCTTTTGATCCTGCTGTGGAGTTTGACTTCCGATTCTTCTTAGTGTAACTGTATACCCTGTGGCAGCTTTAAAACTGTTTCCTCCTTGGTCTTGGTTGGCACTTGGAGATGGGGAAGGATGAATTCAAGTGGTGGTGAAATAAGTTCTGATTTGACTTTGTTCTTGAGAATTTGGAAAATGAAATGCAAACTTCCTCTGTCACGCAGGACACAAATGTTTACAGCACATCCTTTTTCTCATCTCTTCCCTCTCTGCCAGTTGCAGAATATCTTTGTGGTCTTTCTGTGTTTATCTTCTGGGAGCAGAGGGCTTGACTGGTTCATGTGGAGTAGGGCTGCTGGGAATATGGGAAAGGGACACAGCGCATGGCCCAAGTGTGCCTGATCCTACTCTCGAAGGAGAGGTTGGAAGGTTGGAGAACATCCTTTCTCCTTCTCTCCCTCCCCCTTTCTGTCTTTTTCCTGTCCCCTTCCAAAAAAGGGACTGGATGTTGGATGTTGACCTATCACAATGTGGGTCAGTCCACACAAAAAAAGAGGAGGAGGAGGATGGGGGGAGGAGGGCTGTGTGAGTGCAGCGAGACAACAGAAATTAATAGAGCAGAAAAAAACTCTGGAAAGAAGAGTGCACGGCTCAGGGTAAAAGGGTTTTATTGTTGATTCTGAGTTTTTAAATGGGTGCACGGGGAGGAGAAGCTGCTCTCTGTTTGGATGACTATGTCTAGATTACCAAAATGGGTGGAGGCTGTGTGGGCTGGAAGTGGAGATGATCATTTGTGGTATTCTCAGCGTTTAATTTACTTAAAACAAGAAAAGAAGCTGCATGGCCTTGTTTAAGGTTAAATTGCTTGTGTGTACGATATGCTCTTATGTGTACATAGGTGTTGAATCATCTCTTGAGTATAGCTGGGTGCGTGCGTGTGCCTTGCCTTGCGGTTTGGTCCTCTTAGGTGCCTGACTCCTCTCCCTTCTGCTTCTGAGGCTAATGGTCTTCCTGCTCCACTCACGCTGGCGCTACTGGTTTTATGTCCCAGTGACACTTTTCTCTTGTTTCACTGACTGTTCTGACAGCTGTTTTGATAACTGCAACCGGGGCAAAATCTCTTCAGCTTTCTGACTCCTTACACCTCTGGAGAAATAACATTGTGAAGAACTGGATTTGGATCTGATTTTCTTGTGCAGAGAGAGAAATGCATTAAGCTGATAAAAAGCGCAGTAACTATAGATTCATTCACTGCGTGTTTTTTGTAAATCTTGTTGAATGCCCATCTTCTAGCTGAGCACAGTATTGCTCACATGTGCTTGGAGTTATGTGTGTATGCCTGTATTTGGAGCATGTGTTATGGGGTGACTTTCACTGACTTGATGTTAGTAAAGCTTTGCTCAGCATGAATAGTAAAACGTAAATGAGTTGCACTAGTAAAAATTGCGTGCCAGGTCATATACTTAACTCGCAGATTGTTTTGGGAATGCTACTTGAAGAGCTCAAAAATGCACTGTTGGGACCTTTTCGTGTCTCATAGCCAAGTAAACTAGATGCCACCCCAGAGAGCAAAAGCAATTTAAGAAGTAATGAATTTAAAAGCATTTGATTTTCTTTTATAGCTATCACTGATTTGAGCTGCACCAGCGACTCTCTTACTGTATAGCATTATGTTATTTTGTCTTGACTCTCTACCTCTTCCCTTTCCTGCCTTTTGCCAGATGAGCTGGTGATGCCATGCCTTTGGGGGTTGAAAAGACTTTAAATCAATTATGAATTTGCAATATATACCCAGCACAATGGAAAGGACTGATCCCGGTTGGCAATTCTAGGTGTTCTTATAATTAAAATAGTCTAAAATAAACCTCGAACCATTTTGTCATGTGTTCTTGTACTCATTGTAAGTCTAGGGGACATTCTGAAAACCATAAAGCTCCTGCTTTCAATAATGTAAAGCTCTGGCTTGTATCGTAATAGATGCAGAAAATTCAGACTGTAAATCACTTACCACGTGGCACTTCTGCATCGGTCTTTCTGGGTCCAGAATAAGGATAATTCAGTGGAGAAACTCTTGGAGTAATAAGAAGTTAAGAGGGGAATGGAAAATGGTTTTGTGGTATCTTAACAAAGTTCAGCATGGCGGATATTTGAAACTACGGTAAGTGTGGAGTAGTTTTTAAGGAGGAGCAATTTCTTGCCTCATAGCTTTCCAGGAGAACCTTGCAGCCAGGTCATGCGTGTTTTGTTCTATAGTGTCTTGTACAGCAGAAGGAGGCTTAGCTGTTAAGACTCTTTCATGGGATAGCTTTGTGCATCATTCTTTGCTCTCTCAGCAGTTTAGAAATTAAATTCTTTTAGCCTCAGAGGAGATGATCTATTTTAAAAACACAGATTGTGTTTGCAGATGGCAGAGAACGGCACTTCAGAGTCGTGTCGTTTGGGGTTCTTTTCCTACCGACATCAGGATAAAGTGACCACGCTGTCGCCAACAGCACAAGCGAGCGGGTCTTGCTCAGAGCAGGCAGCCTGCTCCTCCTTACCTAGGCTCCGTGATTGAATATCTGTTCAGAAGTGCCCCTAGGAACTGAAGGACCAAGCTTGAACGTTTCTTCCCTCCTCTTACACCACTGTAGTTGCATCGGAAATGGAGTTTACATATTTGTTTATCTTTATGTAGAAATAGCTTCTCCTTGGTGGTAACATTTTCCATGCCTTTACGCAAGCCAAAAATGAAGTTTTTTGTTTTCACTTGTGCCACATCTCTTCTGTTTACTGTTCTATTTTCAGTGCAAGAAGCTACTATGTTAATGTTAGAGACATAAAGCCTCTGTCTCCAAAAGATACAGAAATGGCAATCTGCTTCTCATCAAGAATTACTGCGCAGCTGGTTTTCTGTGGATGCAGGCCCTGTGGACACCTCTCCGCTAGCTTTACATTGGTGTGGTGCCTGTAACAGAACCAGTCCCCATGCAGATTGGAGCCCCTTCCCTATCAAGAATCTCAGTAACAGTGTTTTACATCTCTAAGTTTTTATCATCAGGATAGTTCATAGAATCATAGAATGGTTTTGGTTGGAGGGAACCTTAAAGATCATCTAGTTCCAACCCCCCTGCCATGAGTGAGGACACCTTCCCACTAGACCAGGTTGCTCAAAGCCTCATCCAACCTGGCCTTGAACACTTCCAGGGATGGGGCATCCACAACTTCTCTGGGCACATATGAATAGCACATGCTTTGCTTTATTTTCTTTTCTTTTCTCTTCCTTACATTGAGAGCAGATCCTAGTACTCCTAAAGTGCTTTCAGAAAATCTCTTAGATAAGTTTAAGTTGGTACTAGGTTAGTGTTTAAGCTAATGCCCTGGTAGTAGAAGGTCCTGTCTTGCTCTAATGTGCATAACTTGTAATGGCATCTGGGCAGGAACACGTAACAGCTCACTGGGAACGGGGATGTCATCTCTGCATTTCACATTTGGGGTTGTTGGCTATAAACCTCATGTAGACCGAAGCACTGCCCGAAGTTCACGTAGCCCGCATACAGAAATTGTATCAGCTGATCCAAGTTTCCTGTGACCATCCTGAAATACCCCTAAGCCAGCATCCAAAAGCCCTGTGTGTTTGCCCAGATGTACTTTTCTGTGTGTGTGTGTTTCCAGTTTCCAAACCGGTCCTTTTCCTGGCTATCTGTTCTCCTGGTCCTACTTGGGATGTGCTATATTGCAGGTTACCTCCGGGGGGAGCAAGGTAGTCAGTTGGAGATAGGGAAAGCTTCAAGGGTGAAATTTAGAAGTGTTGAAATATTTTCCTTTGATATATTTAGGAGAGCCTTCCAGAGAGGGAGAATGAGTGTGCAAGTGACTTTACTCTCCCTTCAAGTGGAAGCAGTGAGGTGGCAGTGAAAGAGGTGGGCAGGGGAAACAGGATATGGCAGAAGAGTAAGGAACTCTTCAAAATTTGTTACGAGTTAGATTAGTTTGGTTTGTATTGCATTGGTAATGTAGGTTTCTAAATGGCCCTGGTTTGCCATATGGCAATGTCAAGTGCTTTGGTACCTCACGGTGCTGGGAGCTGTACAGGCAGAGAACAAAAAGATGGTTGTCCCAAGGAGTTAAAATGCACAAGAAACAACAGAGAAACGTAGCCAGCTGGGAGGAGTACACAGAAAAGAGATCGCAGCCAGTAGCCTCGCTGCTGTCGGGCTGTTGCACAGCTGGAGTAACAAAGTGGGAGAATGGGGAGAATCGAGGTGAATATGGGATAGCTTTGTGGCTCTTGGAAAGGACCTTTTTTGCCCGGGCGTGAGAGGAAGCAGGAAGGCATGTGTTGTGGCACTGCCATGGGCTGTGGTGGAGGTGGGCGTCCAAGAAACAAGTCTCAAAACACATTCGCTGCGTCAGGTAAGGGGAGAGCTGCTTAAACAGGGTGCTCGATCTGTAGCTTGTCAAGGGGTTGATGTGCTCCCAGGCACTGACTTTGCTGGAAGCCTGTTCTGGTGATGTGCTGGGCTCGTGTCCCCTTGCATGGTGAGGAAGAGGCATCTTGGAAACAAGGCCTATTGAGAGAGTTGCCATAATCATGATGCTCTCATGATGCTCTTTTTAACAAGGCAAAAGAGGAGCTGGCAGACTCTCAGCTGGTGGTGGCGAATAAGTTGAAACCCACTCACCTGGTTAAGGCTCAAATCAACTGTGCTATTATCTATTTCTTAAATGTAGTACAAAATTGCTCTTACAGCTTCACCTGCTTGCATACAGTAGTCTTTCATAATAGCTTTGTGCACCGCTTATACCTCTCACTGTAGCAGTGGTGTATGGGACTTCAGGAGATTAGAAGGGATAATTTGGAAGGTATATGTTGATTTTGCAGATTTAGGAGTACTGTGGTCCTTCATGTTTCACTAGCAAGGGGAATGAACTGCAGGCTGATGCTTACAAGTGATTAAAAGTATCAACCGATTAAAAAGCTGTCCTCAGGGGCAATCCTGAGGATCAGGTGGGTGCTCATGGGTGAGGTGGATTGGGGTTTGGGGCAGGAGAGGTGGAGCCCTGGTTAAGAAAATTTTTATTTTTTCTTTCAGAACACAGTGCTGGAAGGAGTTACTAGTTTCAATGATTGTGTGAATTTAAAGGGATTAGGTGAAGAATCATGCATAATCATGTAATTAATGACAGTTGATGTATAATCACAAGGGGGCAGTGTTAAGGTTACATACACAACTTGAACTTGTAAGTGACCTTGCTTCCGAATATGTAACCCTTGTCACGTCACAATGCTTGTTGATCACTTCTTGCTGTTTCAGCTGCTTTTAAAATGAGTGCAGAGAAGCAGGGGAATTCCCTTTGAGGTGTTCAGTTCTGCTGATGTTACTGACATTGCCTTTGGGTCTGTGCTGTTGGTGTGGTTTGATTAGCTGGAGTGTGGAGTTCCATCTGCCACTCGTGTTCTGCAATAGAGATCCTCGCCCCCATGAACTTTAGGAAGAGCTTAGCAGCTTCCTCTCTTGCATAGCTCCCAAAGTGCACTGGGATGTGCAGGATTGCAGCTGGCTGGGCTTTATTTAGAGCTAGGTTAACCACAGGTGCATCTGCTCTGATTTCACTTTAGATGTGCCCTTTGTGGGCTTAGTGGAAGTGCTGTCAGCGCTGTGAACATTCAGTAGCTTCAGAAGCCACTTGGTAGAAATCCCTTTCTTCTCAAAGTGATAAAAACCTTGCTACCTTGTGACATCTCCATCCACTCTTCATCTCTCCAAATTTTCAGATATAGTATGGATAATGTAATATGTGTGTGTGTATGCTTTGAAACTCAAAACTTAACAGTTATAGTTCCTGTACTGATCAGGACTGGAAAGGAATTACCCTTCAGTACGTGCAGTTATGGAAAGCTGTAACTCAGAGCAGGGATATTTTAGAAAAAGAACAACTGGAAAGAATGAAGAAAAGCTAAATTTGAGGATTATTTTGTAAATTAAACCATAATAGTTGTGCAGCTCCCTCTATAGTAAGAAAATATCTGCTTAAACAAATCTGGATATTTCCCAGGGTCTGATTTGTTCTCTTCCCCCTGTGGAAGAAAGCAGAAATGAGGTGGAATGTGGCATAAGTAACATTAGAGTGCTGTACCTGGCTGGTGCAAGTATGCGGTTTGGAAAACAATGTGCTGGAGGGGCCATTTGCACACCTTGGTATGCACGTGGAAATTATTTGCTCCTGGCCCTCTGCTTTTACTGGGTGCCTGTTGCCCGATTTGTGCTGTGGCTTCGGGTGAAGCTAAGCTGGGGCAGTTCATCTGTGGATATTTATTCTCTTTCGTGCTTTGCTGTGACCTGTCAGTAAATGACAGACGTGTCCTTCCCTGCTGCAGTTGTAAACTGTGGCGATGGATTGTTGGCCTTTCTAAAGACCTTTCTATCTGCTAATCTTAAAGGCCTGCATAGGAGCTACGTCTTGTGCTTTTACGGAAAGAGTATCCCAAAAACTATTAGGAGGCAATATTATGCTCTTCCCCTTGATAACCGTGTCTTTACTACAACCGCATCAGAAGCAGCTCTTCTAGTGGATAGAACCAATGGCTGCCCCCTTGTGATCTTGGTTTAAGTGGATAATCTTCCGCCAGTCCAGAGGCCACATTAAAGTCTGCTTACAACCAAATTGAAAATAATAGCTGTTTTAGACCTTCAAGAATTTGTTCCATTGACAAAAAATAGCTTTTCATCCAGGAAATGACATGGGGTCAATGCTGCTTTGAAGTTTTGCATATCATTGTGTTCTGGGTGTATTTTCATGGGTCAACTGGCTTTTAAAAGCCAATTGGGTTAAATTCATGTCATATAGAAAGCAATGCTAAGTTAGAAATAATGATAGGCTTGCTAAGTGTACCATGCCATACAGTGTTAGGTAAAAGCTTCACTTTTGTGCTTCACTTCTTTCTAGTGAGGAGAGCTTTCAGCACATATCCTTCCGATGAAGGTACTTGGGGCTGAGTGTGGGTTTCAAAGTGGCAGTGGGAGAGGTGGCGATTGCTTGCTGGAGGAACAGGGATGCTCTTCTTTCCCTCTTGCTGTGCAGTGACACTTTGTGGTGCGTGTTCTTGTTGCCTGGTGCTGCTTGTTCTGCTGCCTTCCGGATTAAACCGTAAGACTAAGACTCTGGCTTTTCAGGACACAGAGAATAGCCAGTGCTTTTGTGGAGTAGAGCTGTTAACTTAAGTGTGCCTGTTGTCTTCCAGTATGGATGACTTAGATAATTCCTTCTGATCTCAGGTGAATGCTGAATTTGTCTCGTTCTTAAATATTTTTATGGCAGAATGGCAGTGACAATGGCAGTGGCAGTGTTCCATGATTTCGGGGAGGTTGTGTTGTGAGTGGTAGAGAGGTTCCTGAGTACCACATGATCTGTTGTATCACGAGGGGTGACAGTGGCAGACTTACCTAGGTCCTGTTCATAAAGCATGTGGGCAGCCTGGTGAAAGGCACGTGAGAAGTGCAAAGCACTGTTACAGTTATGCTCCTGAGTCCTTTCCACGGGATTCAATTACTATTTGGTTCTCTTCCTTGACAGGTCTTGGCTTGTGGGCGGCTCTCTGGCTACCCCAACTGGAACCTCACACCAAAAGGCACCATGATAGTGATGACTGACGTCACTGCAGCCCCCAGATTGGGGTCAACTGCCACCACTCCAGCTGTGGCTCCCAACTTCTCCTGGATGCCAGAAGATGGCAGCCCCACGGCTGTGGAGCAGCCAATATTCCTCATGACCACGGCTGCTCAGGCCATCTCAGGTTTCTTTGTATGGACAGCTTTGCTCATCACCTGCCATCAGGTAAAACCCTGTCACTTGTACTTCTCATCCTTTCCTTTTCCCCATATGGAGGAACACACGATACCCTGGCTTATCTTTGCCAAATACAGCTGTGTGATGGGGGTTTACAGACTCTGGAGTGGTACCAGAACCTCTTCTTTGGGGCCTAATATATTATCTGTGCTGAACAAGGTGACAACTTTTGTATGAAAGCTTTTCTGCCCAGGTTCAAACCGTTTCCATAGTGTGAATTGAGAGGAAGCAAACTCTTTAAAACTAGCAGGTGTAAAACATTTGGCCATCTCTTGAGTGTTTGCAGAAAGGTGTGTTATCTCAAGCTATCCTTTCCCAGGTCTTGTAGCTGGATCTGGCCATTTTGTTATTGTGTCAGCTGTTTGCTAAATGATTGCGGTCGTCTGTTATTTGACATACCTCCTTTGATCTCCTGTGCCAGTGGATTCCACAGGCTGAACTCCGCTGCGGAAAGGAGTAGCAGGAAATGTTTTATTTTAATTTTCTCCCCTCCCCTCTTTCTGGGGCAGGTGTCCTGGGGGCCAGAACAAGTCAAACCCTGCATCCTGTTCTGTACCTCTCTTTCAAGCGGTTGTCATGTGAACTGAAAAACACAGTGGGGAAACGCAAGCCCTGTTATTTATCAACCTGTGTTTTGTACCTGTTGGTCCGTAGATTCCAGAGTGATGACTAGGATCTAGAAAACTACAGCCTATTGATGGAGTACAGGGGCTAGTGAAGTTCAAAAACGGATTAGTCACTGATGAATAAGAGTAACACCTGCAGTTTCACCAGCTTGGGTAACAATTACAAGTGCCATGGATCCTCCTGTTTCAGAGCACAAATTGATTGCCTGTTGAGGGTAGAAAGAAATCTTTCTTCTGCAGTATAGCATTGCACACTTAGGCATTAATGCCCTTCTCCGAAGAAACCAGTGGAGGTCAGTGCCAGAGAGACAGTGTTGATTGAAACACGCTGTTGTCCTGTTACAAGGGCAGCAGTTCCTGTGCTCTTGTAGGCGCGTGGATCGTAGGGCTCTTGTGACATCCCAAGGGCAAAGCTTAGAGTCATCTGAACTCCAGCGTCAGCTGTTCCTGAGCGGGGTGAGGTGTGTCACTGGGATTGTCACAAGGAAAAAATATCCCTAAGGTTTGTTAGTTTATTTTCAACCTGCTCTCCTCAGGAAATTAGGCTTTTGTGAGCTCCTCATGGAACAGGGAGAAGAAACCAGAAGTATTTTGAGCCCTTCAGTCGATTTTGACCAGATTGGGCCAAGAGGCGGGGAGAGATAAGCAACAGACAGCTGGAGAGAGTCAACATCCTCTCGCTTACAAGGGAAAGGCAAGAGCATCAAAGCATGCTTTGTAAGACCTTGGAGAATCCTCACAGCACCCCCAAATGCAGAGTGAAACTTTGGACAAATGCTTGTGCCTCTTCAGGCAGCAAAATCAGTCAGCTGTGAAGCACGTATGTAGTAAACTAGCTGTTATTAATCCCAGCAGTTGAGCAGCAGCTTGATGAGAGTTCCTGTATGGAGGCCTAGCCTCTGGAGAACGTGCCCTCTGCTGACTCCGTGTCTGACAGAGTGTACCTGCAACTCATGACGAAGTTCTGGCCATGTTATTAGGCCATTTCAGGAGTGGTGTTCATCTTCAGGGTAGGCTTGTGGTCAAACCCTTTCCCAGGAGGTGGGTGTTCTGTGACAAAGCATTTTAGGTGTGGGATTTAATGATGGCTAACAAACTGTGAGCGGTGGGAGTGGATAGGGTGGGGACATCACAGTCCCCTCAGCCAGTGACTTAGGGGGATTAGCATGTGTGCAGACAGTCAGACAAAATAAGCGGTGTGGCTGCGCGGTTCCTTTGAGCATGGTGCATGAGCTCGGTGCTCAATTGATGGCTGACGCTTCGTGGCTGTGCTGTCATGGATGTGCAGAATGGCACTTTCTGAGCAGACGGGCTGTGGCTTATCAGCTCTTGGCAGTGCTGTGAAAGGCTCTCTTGGGTTGTTTCAGGTGAAAGTCTTGAAAGCATCCAAAACTGCCAAGAGGGAGAGTGTTTACAACAAGCATGCACTTAAGTGCATGCTCTTAAATGCATGCTCTTTCCCTCTTCAGAGAACAGCAGCCTGCAGTGTTGTGAATCTTAGGTATTTAAAACGGAATAGCAGCAATACGGGATTGATAATTAGAAGAAGAGGTATGAACAAAATATGGGCAAGGTGGTGATGATAATAACAGTAAATTAATTCCCTATGAGAAACCAAATTAGAAATGCCTCCCATTTCCTTTTCCTCCTCCTTCCCACTCTCTGCAAACTAAGGGACGCTGTATCAATACCACATGATAACAGTGATATTTTATTATTTTTCTTTTTAAATATTCATCACCTTGAGGTTACTGGGGGCAATCAAGAGATGACTTACCGAGTTTGTTTTTCCTGGTCATCCAGTTGACTCTCCAGTTCCACTTTCTCCTCTCTGTTCCGTATACCGCTGATCCTGACTTTTTCCTCTCCATCCTCGCAGATCTACATGCATCTTCGCTGCTATAGCTGCCCAAACGAACAGCGCTACATTGTTCGGATCCTCTTCATTGTGCCCATTTACGCCTTTGACTCATGGCTCAGTCTGCTGTTCTTCACCAATGACCAGTACTATGTTTACTTTGGCACAGTGCGGGACTGCTATGAAGGTAAGGAGGGGTCAGACAGAAAATGGGGGAGGTGGGAAGTCTTTGCCTTGAGAGAGCTTTTTCTTCTGGTTGGGAAGATGGAGAAAGCATCACTCTCACCTACTGAGACAAAAGTTTTGCAGTGTGCCTCACTGGATGACCATGGGTTGCTCAGTGACTAAATATCATAGAATCATAGGATGGTTTGGGTGCAATACCCCTGCCTTGGGCTGGGACATCTTTCACTGTCAGGTTGTTCAAAGTCCTGTCCAACCTGACCTTCTCCCTCACTGGCCTGGGAGCATGACGAGATGTGTTGAGCCTTCCCTCCGATGCTCTGTAGAGACAAAGTTATTATTTTCTTGGATCCTTTGCTTCAGGAAGGTGTAAAGCCAAAAAAATCTGATTCTAGCTGGGTGTTTAAAGTGAGGTATAGGGTAGCTCCCAGTTCTTGGAACAGCACTTAGCAGCCAGGCCCTTGCTTTGTCCTGTTTTCCTGGTGCACTTTTAGCGGCGTATTCTTCTGGTCCCATCCTGTAGCCGCTTGTGCGATCACACAGGGTAGCACAGCCACCACGTGCTGGTGTTGGTGAGGTGTAAAGTGCCTTGGAGTCCTGCAGAAGTCAGGGTGCTGCGTTCAGGATGAGTTACCAATTGGATCATTTTTGGTTATCTGCTGTGGATGATACCATTAGCATTTTATGTGAGGGAAACAGTTACTTTCCAATAAATACTGTCTGAACTGCCCTCCTAATCTCATCCAGGAAGGGGCCTTTTACCCATCAAGCAGGAGAAACTGCACTCTAGCATTGTATTTTTGAGGATGGTTTATCTCCATACCCTCAGTAAATCATAACTTTGCTGGTGCAGTTGTTTTGGCGAGATCTGCATTGCAGAGAGGTGCCCCAGCCATGTGAACAAGTTAATCAGCTGAAGGGACCAGCAGGCCCTTCTTCACATACAATGACAATGCTCTGACATGCGGTAGCAGATGGCAAATGTGTGCACGTGATTCAGAAGGCATCTTTGTTTTGGCCTGGATTTTTTTGTTTGATTTTTTTTTTTTTTTCCCTCCTTCCCCACCCTGTGCACGTGTGTAGGTCTAGCAGGAAGCCTGCTGCTCTGCAAAACCCCTCTCCTAGCAACAGCCAGTATCTCTCTCCCTCTCTTGCTCAGGGAGTTTGCAAACATCTGAGTGTCTGTTCAGGAGGCAGCCCATGCTCTGGAGTTCACCCTGGCATGTTGGGCTGTGGGAAAAGACTACAGGTGAAAGTGAAAGCACCTTTGGTCAGCAGGGTCTCTCCCTCACTTTTTCTGGGGACTGCTTTGAAACAGCCTGTGTGGTTTTTGCCTTCCCTTGCCATCCACCTTATAATTTCATTTTTGGGAAGGTATTACGTTGCAAAATGGGGGGAGCTCTGTTAGGGAACCAGAGGACAAGACCCTGTTCATAAATTTTGAAAACTCTCTTGGGCTGTTTATGGGCCGCATTTCATAGTGTGTGAAAAGGTGAATGTATTTTGGTGTTGCTCTTTCACGTGACTCTGCTTCTGTACAAACCTGGGTGTCAGTAACACTGACACAAGTAAATTTTTTTGGTAATGTTGATGTCATGAGCACCATCTGATGAATGTAGATCAGGAATGGGAGAAGAGTTCTTTTGCTGGTATGGTGAGCTTTGATAGTTACCTAGTTAGCACTCATTTCTTTTGGGGATAGACGGGCAGATATTTCCCCCTCCTTTCCCCCCCCCCCCCCCCCCTTTTTTTTTTCTTGTCTTCCTCTGATGTCATCTCTTTCCTAGTGCTTGTGGAATGGGCAGCTGGTATTGTAATGACCACATCAGAGGGCAGGGGTCACTGGAGGACAATAGGAAAAGCTCAGCTTTTCTTTCTCTGAGTGCTGGGAGCTGTCAGCTAAGTTGCAGGAAAATTGCAGGCAAAAGGGGTTACCACAGTTACTTAAATAAGTTTTCCATGGTTGGTGTTTTCTCTTCTAATTAATGCTTTAGCAAAATCATTGCTGTGTGAACATACCTAACTTTGTTCAATAGCAGGGATTACAGATGGAATAACAGTATCTCAATTACATACATAGAAGCAGGTATACCACTGGCTTTTATGTGCTGTGGCATTCTTGCCAGCTAGGCACACCTACAAGCCATAAATGTAATGTTTTGAGAGTATGAGTGTTTTGGGGAGTGTTGAGTACATCTTTCCCAGGGCATAGTTTGGATGCTTGTAGAAGAATTAGACTTGATGTCTGCCTCTGACTTTGGAAGTTCATCCACGTGGGGAAATTGACCTCAGGTTTAATAACTGGCTGCTTGGCGAGGTCAGCTTCTCAGCACTTTATATGATTAGGTTTTTGTCCTTATTTCAAAGTTCCTTGAGACTTCTGTTTCCATCCCAAGTTATTTTCTGTTTGTATTACGTCAATGCTGGAGGCCAAAACCAAGATTTGGGTGTTGGCATTCCATGGAATGTCCAGGTACAGACTATCATAGAAAATAACACTGAAAGATGGATCAGCTGGTTTGTCATTTTCCCCCAAGGCTTTATGAGGCAAACTTAGGAGGACAGTCCTTGCCCTAAAAAATCTCACAAGTGTATGAGGGTCCAACAGCGATTATAACAAGTAAGAGAGTAGTAGACAGGGCATGCACAGGCTTACTCTCTGCACAATGAAGTGTGTTTGGATCCCATGAAAAGGAAGCACGTCTGTAGTTATGATGAGAGCCCTCCCCACAGTGTCTTCACCTCAGTTTATATGTATCAGCAAAACTGAGACTTGAAGAGAATTGAAATGGGGCAGAGTAGTAACGGTCAGTCTGAGAAGACTCTTCCTCATCTGTACCAGGTTGCTGAGCAAGGCAGAAAAGAGGTAGCCCGAGGCAAAGACTATTCAGTACACCAGAAGTTTCAGCTTTCTGAGGAAATGAAGCACAGAGCCTGTTTTTCAAAAATCTCCACCAGACAGGAAACCAGAGTTTCACCGATTGGTAAAAGCCCTCTGTTTCTCCAACTCTTAAGTCTATAGTCTGGTTACCTCGGAGAGAGAAACTGTGTTCATCACTGAAAAGGTTAAATACAGGAGATAAGGTATGGTTGATGGATGAGAGATAAGTTTTCCAAATTATTTAGTACCAGTGTAATGTCCTGGAATAATGCACAGGAACCTTGTAAAGAACGGCATCTTATAGATGCCAAGTAAAACAGAGACTGACCACAGTTTTAAAAGGTCCTGTGACACTTTTGGCATGAGTCATGGAACTAGCCTGGGACCTTGGCCAAACTCCAATTCAGATAATCTTGTGAGTGCTGAGGTAGGATGATAAATGCAGTGAAAATAATCTGGAGTGCTTTGAAGGGAAAGATGCTGCATAAGCGATCCCTGCTAATGTTTGGTCTGTTGCCTGTACTCTTGGTCCTTCCACCTGTTTGGAAGTTGGTTGTCATTTTACTCTGATTGATGTCTTTGCAGCCTTTGTAATATACAACTTTCTCAGCCTCTGCTATGAGTACTTGGGAGGAGAGAGCTCCATCATGTCTGAGATCAGAGGGAAACCAATTGAGTGAGTATTTATTGCGCTTAAAGCATGACACTCTCCTCCTTCTGTGCCCACCTACCGTGCCTCTATCCTTACCCCAAAAAACTGTGTCAGGTGACAAATGTCTGCTGGGACTGGGCAGCATGGATGACTTAGCAGTACTGTGCTCTGAGACACATCAAGCTGATCACATCCTCTTAGGCAAGCTGGACTGATTCACAACTTTTCTGGACACCTGCCTACTCTTTTGTTTCTTTTCTTATTCTCTTTTCCTCCTTTAAATCTTTTCTGTCTTCAGTTGGTTGCATGTGCTTCCTCTAGGATCTGTGTTTTTTCCCATGCTATGCAGTTCAAAAAAAAAAAAAAAGATTAGAGTGCGGAATCAGAATGTTTTTAAACACGTCTCTGAAAGAGGATATTGCTGTAACTGTAATCATGGTTGGAGAAAGCACCAGTCTTACAACTTTGCTACAGAGAAGTAGACAAAGAGGGTAGGAATCTTGCACTCTAGCCTGAATCTTGCTTCTGAACCCTGTCATCTTGTGCTGGCTGTTTCAGGTCCAGCTGCGTATACGGGACTTGCTGCCTGTGGGGAAAGACCTATTCGATTGGATTCCTGAGGTTCTGCAAACAGGTACGGGCTGAAGGAACTGTGCTGTCCTCTAGAAATGAATGAAGTGTGGGTGGGTGGCAATGGTGCCTTTTGCTGCTGAACTTCTAAGATGAGCACTCCTCTCAGGGGTTTTATGATATCATTTCGAGAGGCTTGTAGACTGGTGAGAAGAGCGGTTGGGTGGGTGGTTTGTTTGGAATGATCTTAACATTTTCTACTCGACCCTGCATCGGGAAGGCCTTAGCAAAAGATCCAGTTTATCTCCTGGATTTGATGTTAGCCCTGGGAAGAAATTCTGATTTCCTCTTCCCTTTCTGGATTGCAGAGGTCCCAAGTTTAAAAAATTGATGGCTGTGTTGTGTTGCAGACACCCCACAGTTGTGTAACAGCCTCCTGAATTCCCAGTGCTGCTGTTGTGGTTTGGAGTTGAGGGGAGGGTGGGGGTTAAGCATGACACAACGCTTTGTAGGAGGAACCGAGTATTGGTCACCATGTGTGTCTGTCTGTGCTGAATTGGGGATGTTGAGGGGGAGGTAGTGGGGGAGATCTAAACCTCGATACAGCCCTCGTCTGCTCATCCCAGGTCAGTCACCTCTGGCTGCCATGAAGCAGCAGGTGAGTTTTAAGGCTTTGCTCACTTGCTGTAATGAGCACGTGAGGTTTCTCTGGAGACAGCATGAAGCGGGTCTGGTTCTTTGAAAGGGCTCAAGTCACTGTAATTCCAGTCACCGGGTCTAGATATCTGCCCTGACGGGGCAGATCTTCTCCTCCACGTTGTGCCCCATCTTCTGTGTTTTAGCAATATGCAGGAACATCAAAGGTACAATGCAGCCTCATAGTAATATCCAGTGTTGATCTCTGCAGCACAATTGGCCTTTTTCAAAGGACCACATCTTTCTTTTCTCTGTTCTTTTTGTCTCTGTTGCATATTCTTTCCTCATTGCTTTCCTGTTTTCTTCCTTGATACTTTATTTACTAACCTGCTCCCAATATGCTGCTTCACCTATTTTTCTTGGGCTTCCTTTGTATACACCATGTTCGATTTGACACATTATCCATTCTTTTTGCTCCTAATGTTAACTTTTACTTCTTAAATATGTCATAAGCAAACGTAACACCCATCAAGGTAAATGAGTGCTGGAGAAATAATTTCCCTCGGACCTCTTGTTTCTCATGTCCCACAGCCTCTGGCAGTTATCTCCACATGGGTTGCACCTGGCTGTGTTTGGAAAGTTTTTTGACAACAGCAAAGACTAGAAGCACTTTTATGGGGGGGATTTCTGCCTGCTTCCACAAATCCTCAGCTCACTTGGTAACTCAGGCTTAGGTGGATATTTTGCTTTTCCTTTGCTGCTCTCTGGCAGCAATTCTTCTAGTCAGGCCTGCCCTTTGCAAACTGCTAGCTCTGCTCTGGAGGCTGTGAGGGAGGTGTCTTGCAAAGGGATGTTTAAGTACTTACGTCCTTCTTGGCTCCAGCTTAAATGTTGTCCTGGTGAGAAATCTTCGGCACCAAGACTCACTTTCTAGTACTTCTAGACTTCCAGGATTGCCGAGGAAGACCTTTCAAGGCAAATTCCTGGATAGATTGGTGCAAAAGGGTTACAGAGCACATCTCAGTGCTGATCTGTGCAGTATCCACCATCATGGTGATCAGGAAGAGGAAGGTGCTGGAGGGAGCACCTTGCCCATTTTATCCCTGCTCTCAGCATCCCCCTCTTTCATCCTGAGAGAATCTGTGTGTTATAACCATTCCTTCTTTCTAACCTCACCCCCACCCCAAGCTGTTCTCAGGCAGGTGCCTGTGGCAAGTCAGTCAATCTGCCTGTGTTGCCTGCAGCCCTCCAGCAGTTGGAGGACAGCGTGTTTCCTTACAGATGTCTTGATCAAGATTCTATGCTGGGTCTGTGTCTGGTGACCCTCACAGATCAGTCACACACCATCCATGTGCTTCCCGTATGCTGTAGCATCTTCTAGGGAAGCAGCTAAAAATAGGACGTGGTGGTTTGGATTGCGGGGAAATGGTTAAAACATCCCCAGATTGGAAGGAGGGGAAGCTCAGAGGACGGAGTTGTTTACCAATTAGCTTGACCTTTTCCAGTTCACATATTTACAGTGACTCACTAACTGGCATGTGTTGGGGTTTTTAATCTCCTTGAAGTCTTATGACCACTAACAAATTGCATCGTATCCAAAGCAATTATTCCTGTTTGGTTTACCTTCTTTCCATACACAGCCCTTCCCACAGTGCCTGCCCAGTGACATTTTTAGGGTCACAACCCTCCACTCTCGTAGGACCTTGAGGTTCAGCGTCTCCAGAAAGATGAAGAATGGGGTGACTGTGAGAGAGGAGTTGTCCCTTCTCAGTGATTTATACTGGCAGAACGGACAGAGCTGATCCCAAGTGCTATGGAACCTTTGGGGAGATTCAGTAAAGGTCATGTGGCTGACAACAGAATAGTTCTTAACTTTTGTCTGGCAACACACATCACTATATACAAAATGCCTTAATGTAGTGGCAGTTGTCAAAGTTTCCTCCTCAGAGAGCTGGGTTCCCCGCCTATCCAGGGGACCTTCTTGCCTAGCTTTATGGCAATTATGGATTGGAGTTTGCTTCCCTTCCCCAGTATCCCTTTGTTAAACTTGCTGTGTCTGTATCAGTGTGGGATTTTTTGCTTTTCGTGCTGTTACCATGCATAAATGTGCTACAGCACAGCCTATGAAAAACAGCCTTGAATGAGAACAACTGAGCAGCTTCTAGGAGGAATCTACAGAGAGGTTTTTCTTTGCATTCTGGACAAGTAGATAGCACATATACTTTTGAATCTTCTTTATCTCCTTTTGGGTGCGGCAGTCCACAAGCACAATCGATAAGCAAGTGATGGAGTCGAGCTCCTTGTTGGGGCTGGATTGTGTTGCCTTGTTGTCCCAGTGAACACTCCATCGTGGCGCTGGTTTGGGAACTTGGCCTCTTGCGCTTCCTGCCTCCTCATTCCCCTTCTCTCTTGTTCCTGTAGGCTACCCTGCAGTTCTGTGTGGTGAAGCCCCTCATGGCGATCAGCACAGTCATCCTTCAGGCCTTCGGCAAGTACCAGGATGGTGACTTTGAGTAAGTTTGTTTGTCTAGCGCACAAGCTTTGGCTGTCCTTTCTCTGTCCAGCTGTGCTTATGATCCGTGTGTGTGCTGGGCCATGGGAAAAGACAGGGGAAGAACATAGGCTGAATATGCATGTGAGAAAAGAGGGCAGGGAAAAGCCTGTTGGTTTCAGGTTTTTTTTACCTCAGTTTGGGGGTGGGAATGGGAATAGGGAGGCAGGAAAGAAACTGAGTCTTAGAACTCTCCAGTGACGGTGGCAAGGGAAAAAAAGATCATGCTGAAATTTCAGGCATCATATATTTTCTCTTTTCAGTGTAACCAGTGGCTACCTCTACGTGACGATCATCTACAACATCTCTGTCAGCCTGGCACTATATGCCCTCTTCCTTTTCTACTTCGCCACACGTGAGCTGCTCAGTCCCTATAGCCCAGTCCTCAAGTTCTTCATGGTGAAGTCTGTCATCTTCTTGTCCTTCTGGCAAGGTGAGCTGCTTTTCCCTTCCCTTGGTAGGCACAAAGGGCTCTCTGCAGGGGCTCAGACACTAGAATTGATAGAGCAGATGCTGATTAATAGCCAGAATGTTTTCCTGTATTATTATTATATTTGTTTGATAGCCTTTCATTGCTTTTCTCACAACAGGGAAACCTGCTTTGCTCATTTTAATCTTTGTTTCTATGCTCCTGAATCCTCACTATCCCTGTACGTGCACATGTGCACATGCATATCTGCCTGGCAAAATCAGCTGTTTGGATGAAGAGTCCTTTGCATTCCTGGAACAGTCATAAAGCACAAGTTGCCCACATTCTATCTGCATGCTGCCATTTTATTGATTAAAGTGGCATATCTAAAAAATTTTAATACTTTTTTTTAGTGCTCTATAAATAAAATTTTAATGGTATGTCTGTGATTCATGTGAAGCAGCAAGCTGGCTGAATGCAGTGTGTGCTGCCACAGAACCGCCACTGAGCAGAAGGACATTCAGAATACGTACGCGTGATGCAGAGGCACATTCAGAAAGCTGAAATTCCACCTAAGCTTAGTGCTTCTTACTAATTGGCTCTAAGCGTTTCCCTCTTCAGTGCCCTACTTAGGTTTACTGAGTTGCACTTCAAAGACTAATTGAATAGGAACTTAGGTGGAATTTTGTCTGTTGCAGTATGGCCTATCCTCCCTGTCTACAGACAAACTAATAAGCTGTCTAATTTATCATTGTGAGCCATCTGGTCACATGCTTTCTGCCTTCTCTGGAATTCTTCAGCCACCTGGCTATGGGCAGGGAGAAACATCTTTCTTGCAATCGTGTGTCAAAACCACTTTATGCTTAAATGGAAGTCTCTGTTACTTCAATTTTTGCTCTTGCTAGTGGAAGTGCTGAGATTACAGGAGTGCTTACAGAAATATCTGACTGCTTCTTACCCATTTGGACCTGATTAAGTCCTGTAGCAGCTAGATCCACAGATTACACGTCAGCTGAAAACAGGAGAGGGACAGTGTTCAAACATTCTTTGCTTAAACATATTTGTCTCATTTATTCCTCCTTTCTCTGTTGAACAGGGGAGTGCAGGTGGGAGTATCTAGCCTGCTGTGTTTGGAGCTCCTGTGTTAAATGGGTTTGTGTCTAGGACATCCAGCACAGACAGCTATTTCCATTCCTTACAGTTAGTATGTGATCATGTTTTCTGCACATTTACATGAGTTTGTTGCTTTGTTTAGGGATGCTGTTGGCCATCTTGGAAAAGTGTGGTGCCATCCCCAAAATCCACTCCGCCAACGTGTCTGTGGGTGAAGGCACAGTAGCTGCTGGGTATCAGGACTTCATCATTTGCGTGGAGATGTTCTTTGCAGCCATCGCCCTGCGCCATGCCTTCACATACAAGGTGTATGCGGACAAGAGACTTGATGCCCAAGGTAGGAAATATGCCAGCGCATATAGCGTGTCTGTTTGGTAGCGAGACTGGGTGGAGACTGGTCCCTCTAGCAGCCAACATGCTGATATGACTCCCAACCTGAATGCTTGGAAAACATCACATCCCCTCCTCCGTGGTGTCTGAACAGATTCATTGTGCAACGGCTCTGCAGGGCAGAAACCTTGCCTGAATTGCATTGTTCCCTTTTCAGTTCCCCAGTATGCCACCCACGACAGCTTGTTGCAGACCTGAGGGCTGCAAGAAGTTGCATCCTTTTGGTAGAGTGGGTTTGTCCTTCTTCCTGTCTCCCCGAAGGGGAACTCCATTGCTCCAGATTGTGCAACAGACTGAAGGCAGGAGGGACAGGGCCTGAAACAGGCTCTGTTTTGAATCTGGCTCAGGAAGATGAGGCTGTGCTTTGGCAATATGTTTGGCTTTGAGGAGGAGGATCTTCACGTAATGATTTTGTGAGGGCTGGGCTGCTAGAAGTCTTATTCCAGGGAAGAGGGAGATAGATGTTATCTCTGGGAAAAGGAGGGTTCTCGTGCCCAGTCTATGCAAGTACATACAGTGTTCTCCAAGTAAAGGGGTTCCTTCCTGCTGGGGGGAGTCTGTGCTGAGGTGCGGGAAGACAGCAGCCCTTGGGCAGGGTTCATGTAGGTGATCCCTCCATCCCAGCCCTTCCAGAGGTTTTGGAAGGACAGTGGCCGCGGCTGGGGCAGATGAGATCTGTGGGTGATGAAAGGGTAAACTGTTGGCTGGTACAGTGGGGGATGTTTCGGTGGTGGGTCTTGTTGAGTTCTTGTTATTTCCTCTTTCTCTTTCTTTCTCTGTCTCTCTCTCCTCTCCCTTTTATCTCTCCCTTGCTTTGGCCACTGGTCCCTGATGCAGCTGTTCCATCATATGGGCCATACGGTAGGTACAGCATGCTCTGTGTGTTTGTCTCCGTTGTTTTTTAACTGGGACACTGTTCTGTCCTGATTCCCAGCCTGCCTACTGCCTGCTCTGTCCCCTGTTCCCCCTTCCTTGTAGGTCTGTAACTCGACTGCCTCACACAGCTGCTTTGGGCTTGTCTGGATCATAAGTTTTAAAACAGCCCCGTGAGCAGTGGTGTAACACCTGGCTTTGGAGCATTACTGTCAGGACTGCGTGAATCTCTCTCCAAAGAGCTGCACCAGCTCTCAAAGGAGCCGGTTTGCTCTCTCACCCCAGCCTCCCTTCACTCTCATAATTGCCACAGATAATCAGTGTGCTTTGGTCATTTGGGGAGCTCACCCCCAGGACCGGCCACACTGGAAATGGGACCTAGAAGCCATGAGAAATGGCAGCTCCTAGAAGAACACACAGCTTTTCTCTGTGCTCAGCATTTGGATAGGACAAACTCCAACTGTTGCTTGCTCCACCATATCACTGTGACACCTTACACCCGTGGAATGGTTCTGCCTCTAGTACTGCCTGTTCCCCTCCCTCCTTTGTGCTACTTTCCACTTCTATGATCTCTGTCCTGTGGGCACTTCCATACTGCCTATCAGTCTAATTTCCAGTGAGTGGGAATGGCAAGTGCCATTTCTCCTATATTTTTAGAATTTCCTTAGTTTTTGTCTTCTGAAACCCTTTACCAGGAGCACCTCCCTTACCTATCTTTGTCGCACTTCCAAGCCAGCATAGGTAGTGTCTAGTGGAGGTTGTTGCTGCGGGTATGTCCCGTTCTCATGGCATGTCCCCCATTTGGTGCTGAGGTGGATTCACTTGGCTAGCAGAAGATGGATTTAGGAGCACTACTGGTAAAACTTGATAGAATCATAGAATGGTTCGGGTTGGAAAGAACCTTAAAGATCGTCTAGTTTCAACCCCCCTGCCATGGGCAGGGACACCTCCCACTAGACCAGGTTGCTCAAAGCTCCATCCAACCTGGACTTGAAAACTTCGAGGGATGGGGCATCAACAACTTTTCTGGGCAACTCGACATCATTTGTGTGGCATTTCCTCAGCAGCTGCTTAAGGAAGTCCATAAAGTGAATTCTGCAGGATCTAGAAGTGCATGTTCCCTGTTCTTCTTATCTTTTCATATCAAGAGGTGTGGGGGAAGGCAGCAGTATTCCTCACTTGTCCCTCCCTGTCTTACCCCAACAGGTCGCTGTGCTCCCATGAAGAGCATCTCCAGCAGCCTCAAGGAGACCATGAACCCCCATGACATTGTCCAAGATGCGATCCACAACTTCTCCCCAGCCTACCAGCAGTACACCCAGCAGTCAACACTGGAGCATGGTCCACCCTGGCGCAATGGCAGTCATGTTATCTCACGCTCCCACAGCTGCTCGGGTGCCCGCGACAACGAGAAGACCCTCTTGCTGAGCTCTGATGATGAATTCTAGGAGGGGGAAACTGCCAGCCCAGGCTGTCATTTTCCTTCTTTTGTTGTTTTTTATTTTTTTTTTTAATTTATTGAAGCAGAAACACGCAAGTCATATCACTTCCTAGAGAGTGCAGATTGCAGAAGTGGGCACTTCCCATTAGCTTTTGTGGGTATGGACACGATGAGCAGTGCGGAGGTGGGGGAATGGCCAGGACTCCATTCTCGAGCCCATTCCTTACAGCAGCAATCGACTGGAATCAATTGAAGCAAAGCTCCACGGTTTGGGGCTCTGGCCTCCCACACCTGCCCAGCTTGGTGTGGAGTGTGACTGGCCAGCACCTGGAGTTGTGGCCAAAAATGTTTTTGCTTTTTTTCCAGCTGAACAACCCAACTGCTTTGTATTCCTCTTCCTGAATGGTTGATGTAGGCACAGTTTTTTTTCCCTGGCTCCCTGGTACTAACATCTTGATGATCCTTGGGAAATAGGATTAGGATGCAGTGATAAGCATTCCTGAGGACCAGACCAGAGATTGGTCTCTCTTATAGCCATTGCCTCAAATGCTTAGTAACGAACGTCTGCCCCCACCTCCAAAGCACCTGGTTGTGCAGCCCTGTACTGGAATGAGTGAGGGGGGAAAAGGATGGGACTTTCTTCTGTTCCTCCACTCCCTGCATCCCCCCCTGCTCCCTGTCAAAGCTGATGCTTCTTGAAGCTCAGCAGGGATAGAATTACTGTCTTACAAGGGCGGGGGTTTCTAATCACCAGGTGTCCAAGCTTTTCCATCTCCCCTGCGTTCCTGTGGCAAGAAGCCTCCCTGGAGTGTCTGTCTCCTCATAACAAGACCCAGGACTGGCCGTGAGAGCTGGTGGAAGTTTGTAGAGCTCTGGCCCTTTTGTCCCTTGTTGGGAAAGGACTATATGTAAACACTAAAACTTTTTTCTTCTTGTTTTCTGTCCCCCACTGCCCTTCTTAAAGGTTTGGATTGCACCAGGTCTCTGCCAGAGCAGGTCCTGATATCGTGCAGGTGGCTGTCCCCCGTGCTTGTCATCACTGACTTCCCCTGCGAGCTGCACAAGTTTTGCCCTTAGGCTGGACCATTCAGGAAGGGATGTTGCACACTCCTCCTTTGCTTTTTATCTCTGTAGCTGTTCTGGGCCAAACTGGAGCAGACTTGAAACCTGACATGACCTGGCTGGTTAAAATTGTCCCTCTTAGTTTCTCAGGCAGCAGTTCTGCTGCTGCTGCACATTTTGCAGACCCTGCAGCCACTGCAATGCTGTTGGTAGTGGAGCCAGCATTCACGGGAGTGGGGAAAAGAAGCTTCCCCTTACTTCTTTTGGGTTTTGGATGGGATCCCTCTGTAGATCTATCCAGGGACCAGAAAATGCCTCTTGCTTGCTTAAAACTGTCTAGGGGAGGAGGGGGGAGCACACTCAACAGCCACAGATTGGATGCCCCAACCACCAAGCAGGAAGCAAAACAGAGAGGTTGGAGCAAGCTGCTGTGGTGTTCTTGGCCATAGTTTCTCTGTTCCTCTCCTGCTTGATGCCTACCCTGCCATCAGCAGACCTGCGCGTTTCCAGATTGCCCCTCGTTGCTCTGCTGGGAGAACTGGGGTCTGCTTTACTGCCTGGAGTTTACTTTTCCTCTTGTGTCCGAATCCATGCGCTTGCTTATTCACTTTCTTGGAGGTAACTGTCAGCGAAGAGTGCCTTGTTTCCTCGGCACCCCTGCCAGAATTGGGTGGTCAGGAGCTGGGGGGAAAAGGGCTTGAAGAGAGGTGGGTTTGCTCCCTGCTGTGAGGACAAGGTAGGCCAAGTGTCTCCTTCCATACTCGTGTGTCTGGGGGGATGGTGAAGCAGGTGGGAGCAATGGTCCTGACTCTTGAGGGAGCTGGAGGCAGGGTCAGTGGATCCAGCAGCTTCTTGGCTGCTGGATTTCCCCATTTGCACCCATCCAGTGATGCCATGGAGTTGGTTACTGCTTTTCCTAAATTTGTCGCTGCTTTAGTGGACATGCAAATGCTCTCTGCCGGGCTTTGTGTGGGCTTGGTGTAGAACTCCTCTTCCTCATGCTGTAAGCCTCTTGGAAAGCAGGGCTGAAGATGGAATGGGCTTTCCTTCCATCTTCCATGGCTTTAGCATGAGGTATTTATGTTAAACTTCCCTTCTCCCTTAAGAAAGTGGAGCATGGGACATGATTCCTTCCTCCCCTTTCCTTGCATTTGCAGGCCTTGATGATGTCCCAGCGTCACTTAATAGGTGACTGTCCCCAGTCTTTGTTGCATTGGGTGGCTGAGATCTGAAATCTCTGGGCTTGCCCTGTGGAGCTTGAAGATGATCCAGGCTTGGGGGAAGCGTTTTTCTTTAAAATTATTTTGAAATGTATGCTGCATATATATGCTGCGCAGAGGATTCTGGATATTCTCAAAGCTTCCTGTAGTGGTTTGAAGTATAACCCTTTTGCACTAGCTGCCTTTGGAAAAGCCTGATGAAGAACTAGCGCCCAAACAACAGCCAGCTGCCGTGCGTTATAATTTTATATATATAAATATATATATATTTTTTAACACCACACAAAATCATCTCTTGAGCTTTCTGCTCTCCCTCACAACAGGTAAGTGCCAGAGCAAGGACTGGCTCTGTAGCTGCTCTGGCTTGGAGGAACAAATATAAGACCCAGAGCTTGAGACCAAGGAGGCCAAGGCATCCGTGGTCTTGCAGGTCTGCTCATGGTAGCCCAGGGCCCCAACAAACTTGTTGGTTCCAGGAGTAGGCCCTTGGAGCTACTCTCCCTCACCTGCTTCCCTTCTTCTTCCTTCCTTCCTTTTGGTTTACCATGTAACATACCCATGGGATTTGTTTATTATTTTTCCATATAGAGTAGTTCTTTGTATATAAACGACTGAAAAAAAATGTATGATAAATAAGAGAGTCACCTAGTTTTGTACCTATCGTGTTTAACTGATGTGAGCTCAGCGACAAGCCGCTCTCTCTATTTTGGTCTTCGTGATGTTATACTCTGCAGAAATGAGCAAATATGATGACAAATAAAAATATAGAGATAATATAGATTGTACTTCAGCTGCCTCTGCGTGGTGCTGTCTGGGTGATTTCTCTGAACTGGTTTTGAGCCTTTGCTGGTTGCAGGGGCTGAGGCTTAGTGGGTCAGTGTGTCTTCTCCTCCTCCAGAGGATGGCTTCGTGCTGTCCGTGTATGCAGGAGCTGAGGGAGAAGCACCTCTGGGGATGAGACAGGGCAAGGAGCAAAACCCATTTGCCAAAAACCTGGAGTAGAGATGAGACCTGATCTTGGGTGCTTGATGCAAAACACCTGTGGGAGGAGGGGGAGGCTGCATTCTCTGACATGAGCCCCAGAAAACGTCAGCTCTGGGCTTTTCTTCCATGAGTGGTGGCGGGGCTGGGGCGGTTTGCAGTAGCAAGAGAGAATGAGAGTGTGAACCCCATGTAGAACCACCATGTGCATGGTGCAAGCTGGTGGGAGGCTGGGACCTGGCCCGCCTGGGTGTCAGGGGAACACACACTCATATTGCTTCCACCTCTGCTCTGAGGAAGGGTGGCTTTTCCCCAGAGGGAGGAGGTCGGGCTTCACCTCTGGGTAAGGTGCACGCCACGCTTCCTTCCCCTTCTCCAGCCACCCACAGATGCGAGCTCCCTGCTTTCCTCCTCGCTGTTGGCAAGTCAGGCGGTGAGGTCACTCCGCAGGGAAGTTTTTGGGTAGAGCTGCCCTGATTGCACCTGCCTCTCCTCCCGCACTGGGTCCGGAGGCAGCACAGAGGGAACTTTTCTAGCAAAAAGCATCATCTTTCCTAGGAAAAGCTGATTCAGCACAGCTGAACTGCTCGTAAAAGCAAGCACTTTCTGGGAGGGTGATGTTCAGCATTAAACTTGTTTACTGACCCCTTTTCTTTCAGAGACTATAAATCTGTGTTTCTCCTAAAAAGTCATGAGCTGTCTGTCCCCTTCCCAGTCTTTTTTTTGAGGGCATGGTCTTGAACATGTCCTGCAGCAAAGCTAGAGGGAGCTAGAAAACCTGGTCTCGCTGAGACATGGCCCTGTCCTGACATTCAAGAATGACCAAACACACTCTCGCTGTGGAAAAAAAAAAAAAAAAGAACTTGCTTTATTTGTAAAGTCTACAAAATACAGAGGAGTCGGGTAAGACACATACTGTAAGTCAGAAAATAAATAAGTATTTTTTTTTTTTTGCTCTATATAAGATAAAATGTGATTTGCATATATAAAATATAAAGTACGGCTCTGTACCAACATCCTGGCTGTGCCGAGAGGCGGAATGGCAAAGAGGACGTGAAAATAACTTATGTTCGTGCAATAAATAAACCCAAGAGGAGTTGGGAGGGTGGGGGGATGCTGACCACAGTGCCCCCCTCCACGAGCAGCCGGCACCTCTCTCTGGGGAGGGATGGAGGCTGCAGCCGAGGGCAGCTGCTGTGACAATACCCAGGGCAGGGGCAGAAAGGGGGGGATCATCTAGGGCAGCAGGCGCCAAGGAGGGTCTGCCTCCTGTTATCTCCCCCGTGCTGCCTGTATTTAGCAAACCCAGCTCTTCTCCAGCATTTCAGCCTGCTGAAGAGTGGGTTGTCCCACACCAGTGTCCAAGCTGGAGGGAAAAAAACAAAGGGAGGAGCCTACCTGCCTGCCAGGCGGCTCCCAGGAGCAGGGATGCTCTCCGCCCCCGCTTCCTACCTCCTGCACCTCCACCCAACTCTGCCTCCGCAGCTCTGGCTCTCGGGGGGCCAGGAGCACCTTTCTCTGGGCTTTGTAGGCGGTGGGGCGCCAGGGAGCCCTTGGTGGGGCCGTACAAGCCGGCCTGTGCTGAGCAAAACAGTGTTTATCTCTGCTCCAGCTGCCTCCACTTCCTTCCTGCCGGTGCCGCTGGGTTTTGGAGACACCCGGCCGGCCGGGCTGAGCGTCCCCGTAGGCAGGAAGAGGCGTGAAGGATGTGCGTGATGGAGAGAGAGAAAACAGCACTACTGCTTCTCCCCTTTGCAGTTCAACAGCCTGGGCTGACTCCCCTCACGTCCCCCACCTCTCCCCTGCCCGAGGGTCCCTCCTCCATCACCGTCACCTCTGGGCTCCCCCAGCCCCACAGGCTTCCCACGGTGCATTCCCACCCTGCTCACCCTTACCCAGCACCAACCTGCAGCCACTTCCTCTCCCCCTCTGACCTGTCATTTTCCCTTGCTACCTCCATCCTCAGAGGCTCCAGCCATGCTGCCACCTCCCTCCCTGCTCCAGCCACGGTCCAAATGCCAACCCCCTTCCCCTCCATCATATCCCTTCTGCCATTTGCTGTGAAGCCTCTCTCCCCATTTCCCTCCCTGGCACATGCTCTGGGGAAGCCTGGCCCACACTCAGCTCTCCCGTGCCCTCCCCAACAAAGAGAGGTGCCTGGTGTTTTCCTGCCAGCTTGGAGCTATGGGGTGCTTCCCCCCCACTGCTGCCTGCCCAGGCTCGCCCTCTCCTGCCTGCACCCCCCAGGGTGAGGAGTGCCCGGCCAGGGTCGGGGGAGCGTGTGTCTGCAGCAGGGGATGGGGCTGAGTTGGAGGGAAGGGGGCTACGGGGCTTCGGGGGCCACCAGCGGGGTCCTGTCCTCTGCCCCAGCACTCATGCCGCAACAGCTCTCCCTACACAGGGGAGCTGGAGGTCAAGGGATGGGAGAAGGAGGATTTCAGGCACAGGTCCTGGTGGGAAGGAGGTCAGGGAGGGTACAGGAGGGGATTTGTGGGGGAAGGCACCCCGGGGGGCTGTGCCCAGCCGGGGGAAGGAGGCCAACACTAGGAATAGGCAGCCTGGTTGGCACCAGACTTGACGATGGTGATGACGCTGGCAGTGGCCACCTTGGCGGGGGTCCCGTGGGTGGCCACGGTGCGGGCGAAGCCCTGCAGGGCCTCATACTTGCCACGGAGGGTGTCAAGCTCCAAGCGCATGGCAGCGTTCTCCCGGGCCAGCTTGTCCACCTCCCACTCCAGCTCCATCTTCTGCTTCTGTAGCTCTTCCTTCTGGCAGACGCGCTTCACCCGGCAGCTGGCGGCGTAACCTCGGTTCTTCAGGGTCCGCCGGCGCTGCTTCAGCCTCGCCACCTCCTCCTTGGAGAGGCCCCGCAGGTGGTGATTGAGCTCCCGCACTGACAGCCCCATCAGCTCCTCGTCTGACAGCAGCGGCGTGTTCTCCCCCAGCTCCCGCTTCACCTGCGGGAGAGAGGGGCGGTCACCTGAGACCCCCCAAAACCAGACCCCTTTCCACCCCCCTCGGTCCTGCGTGGTGCTCACCTTCAGGGCCTTGCTGGAGAGCGGGTCCGCAGCCATCCTTGCTTCACACTGGCCCTGCCGAGCAGCCAGGAGAAAAGCTCGTTACTGCCTGCCTGCGCACCTCGCCTCAGCACAGAGGGCTCTGGTCCCGCTGGCCCCCTGCCCAGTGCCCACGTCTCCCCCACCGGCCCCTATGACTCATTCCTACTCCTTTAAAAATTACGTAGTAGTAATAATAATAATAGTAATAATGACTGCAAAGAAGAGTAATAAGGGAGGAAGGCTGGACCTCCCATCCCTCCTTCATCCCGCCCCGAGGTGGTCGGGATGCTGCTCTGTGCCCAGGGGACCCGAAACGCCCCAGCCTGGCTGCCGGGTGGCCCAGGCTTCCCCCTGGGGAGGAAACGCGGGCGAGATCCGCCCGAGGCTGAAAAGAAAGTAAAAAGCAGCAGCAGCAGCCGCACGGGGCGAAACCACCCAGCCGGGACCGGCGCGGAGGTGCCACCCCGCCGTCCCCCTGCCCGGCGGGCGAGGGCACCGCGGCTCCCGGCGCAAGGCTCCGGGGGTGAAGAAGGGTCGGGGCGGCGGCAACGCGGCGTGAGCGGGCGAGAAGTGGCCTCCCCCCCTCGTGATTCAGCAGCCCAGGGGGGAAAAGTCACCCAAGCGGCGCCTGTCCCTTCGCCGGTGGCCGGTCCCGGGGTTTGGAAAGGAGGCCGGGAGCCCGGGGCCGCCTCTCTCCGCCTCGGGGAGCCCGCTCCCCACCAGCGGATCCCCCGGAGGAGCGGGCCGGGAGCGCCCCGCGGGGAGGCGAGGGGCTGGAGGGGGGCGGCGGGGAAGGTGGAGCCGGGGCGGCTTGAAGCTGATGCAATCCGGGCCGGGGAGCCGAAGCCGGGGGAGCAGCGGCGGCGGCGGCGACGGCTCCCTCCGGGCCGCGTCCGACACTCGAGAGGGAAGCGCGGAACGGCTCCCACCGGGGACTTATCCCCCCCATCCCCCATCCCCATCCCGGTCCCGGCAGCGGCAAAGCGGCCTCCAGCCGGTGCCGGACTCCGCCGCCGCCGCCCCCCGCTCCCGGCCGCCCCAGCGGCGTCTCCCGTCCCGGTCCCCCCCGCCTCGGCCGGCACTCACCGGGCGGCTGCGCTGGTCCCCGCGGGGCCGCTGCCGGGTCGGGCCGTCGGGCGGCGGCGCTTCCAGCCCGCTCCCCGCGATTACTCACCCGCGGATTCTTTTCATTCATAAAAACACAGTCATGCGCTGACGTCACCCTCGCACCGCCCCCTCCCCCCTTGTCGTTGTCGTCGTCGCCGCCGCCACCGCGAGGGGCGGGCCCCGCCCTTAAAGCGGCCGCCGAGCTTAAAGAGCACCGGGTGACACCCCCGCCTCGCCCGCTGTCAGGGTACGAATACAGCCACGCTCCAAACTGCTATTTTTTCCCCCCAAATTTCGGGGTGACGCACGCCATCCGCGGGAGGGGAACGCCCCCTCTCAGCCCCAGATGTATGGGGGGAAGGGGCGCCGCCGCTTT
>KZ505643.1:2358397-2382395 GCA_002844005.1 Limosa lapponica baueri
CGCCCCAGCCCCGGGTCCCGCTCCGCCTCCCCTGGCGGCTCCCCCCAGCGCGGGGAGGTGGTGGAGGTGGAAGGTTTCCCGCCGAGGCGGCGGGGTGAGGCGCTGAGGAGAAGCGGGGGCTCTTCCCCGCAGGCGCCAAGAAAGTAAACCGCAGGTGCCGGTGCCGGTGCCGGTGCCGGGGCTGGGCTTTCCCCTTGGGCGGTGCGTCACCCCGGCGGCTCTCGGTTCTCCTTTCCCCGGTCGCTGAGTTCAGGGGAGGGCAGGGGCCGGGCCAGTCACCGGGTTTCCCTCAGGCGGCGGGGGAGAGGCCGCCGGAGGCTCCAGAAAGATGCAGTTCTTGGGCCGGCTGGTGAACACCATCAACACCGTCACCCAGATATTCACGAACCCGTACCGGGTGAAGGAGGTGTCGGCTGCCGAGTACGCGGGTCACACCTGCCTGAGGGAGGAGGGCAGGGTGGCCCTGTATAAGAACAGCCTCACTCGCTCGTGGGATTGCCTGCTGGTGAATCCCCAGAGCCCGCAGGTCGCTTTCCGGTAAGTGACAGACCTTTAGCAATCAATGCTGAAGCGTGAAACGAAAGACCTGAAACCTCCCATCTCAGGACTGCGTGCTCTGTGGCTGTGGGCGTGGGGTGATGTGTTTGGTCAGTGAGTGGGCTCGTGAGGAGTGGGAGGCCCCTGCATGTGCTGCTGGGGGAGTTGGCATCAGAACAGCTTGTGAGAGCAGGGCAGGACAGGGTCCAAACCCCCTGAAAACAAGCAACTATGAAATAGGT
This sequence comes from Limosa lapponica baueri, assembly GCA_002844005.1. Taxonomy (NCBI): domain Eukaryota; kingdom Metazoa; phylum Chordata; class Aves; order Charadriiformes; family Scolopacidae; genus Limosa; species Limosa lapponica. The sequence continues at coordinate 2,359,177 of KZ505643.1, forward strand.
ACTCGGGTCATAACATCCCCAGGTACATGCACTTCTGCTCGTAGCTATCGCTGCTGTAGCGTCTGGAGCACAGGAAGCTTCAGCCCAAAAGGTAATGGTCCTCAGGAAGAGGAGATGCTCTCTGCTAATGAAGTAAGCTCCCTTCTTTCCTTGGAACAAGTATGACAGCAGACAAGGAGGAATAGGAAAGTCCTCAGCATTAATGTTTGGAGAAGAGCTCCTTATCTCAGATGGGTGGGATGGAGGTTGTTTCTTTGAGCAGGACCAACACTGCGTTTGCCTTTCCTCCAGGCTTTTCCAACTCGACAACGAAGCGGACGCCCTCTTGCTTTTTGAGCAATATGCTCGGCAGCTGCGCCCTTTCTACGAGAGCTCGTGCCAGCCCTTGTCGCTGGAGGATCTCCAGCAGCTCAGTGACTGCTTCCGCAACCACCCCAGCTGGTCCTCGGCACACGTTGCGGTGGAGTTTGGGCGTCGTGAGAGCTTCCGGCACAACCACATTCAGAGGCAAGGGGCAGGAGGGGTCTCCAGTGGGCCTGCTGCTGGGAATGAGCTTGGGAGGACAGCCTAAGCCAGATTTGGGTATCCTGGCTTGATGTACCAAAGCAACGTGGGCTGCTGCTTGGGGGAGCTTGACACCTGTGGTTACTGCAGAGGTTGATTTTAAAAGTGCTGGCCTTGGTGTGTCTTGCCTGAATGACAGATGTGGTAGGAAAGGGGGTCCGGTGGTCGCTTAGTGTAAGCTTTTGAGCTGCTGCTGTGGATGTTGAAGTGCAGAGCTCTGGTGTTTGAGCTAAATGATTGAACCGTTGCTAGAAGCACTAATTACTCTTACAACCCTTGTGGAACTGCTTTCTGGACTTTGTAAACCATGAGAGGAGGTACAGTAGGACTGTCTGGAAATGTTTTTTGGCCACAAGCTCTTTCCATGGGGAAGTTCATTGAGGACAGGGGAGACTAGCGAGGAATTAGGGAACTGGGGGACTAAAGGCAGCACCTCTGCCAGATTGCCAACTGTCACCTGCCTCCTGCCTGCCTTTGGGCAGAGGGAGCTGCTCCCATGGTGGGGGGCAGAGGAAGGAGCAGCCTGTCAGGGAGAGGATCCATGTCAGGGCTGCGTGGTAGCCCTTCCCTATGCTTCTTCCCTGGCAAGAGGTTGAGCTTTCATGAACCTTGTGGTTCGCACCCTCTGGGCCCATCACAGACACAGAAGGTACCTTCGTATCATTTCCCAGGGCAGCTGCACGTCCTCGTCTTGGCAGCCCTTCCTTGCTCTCACGTGGACTCCTCTTTTGCAGCTGTGTGAACAGCACGGACAGTGAGGATGGCTGCACCCCGCTGCACCTGGCGTGCCGCAAGGGAGATATGGAGTGCCTGCTGGAGCTGCTGGAGTGCCACGCGCGGGTGGACATCACCGACAGGAATGGGGAGACCGTTTTCCATTATGCTGTGCGAGGGAACAGCCCCCATATCATTGAGGTGGGAGCGATTTCAAAGCTGACAGGAAGTGGGACTAGAGTGAGTTGTCTCTATGCTGTGAGGAGGGAGACAGGAAAATAGATGGAGACGGGAGAGAAAGTCCATTCCCTCTGCTGCTTCAGGCTGATTTCAGCCTTTCTTCCCCCTTTATTGGTGCTGTTTCCCATAAGCAGGCTCCAGATTCCACCCTGCAGTGGAACAAGGATATTGAGCAAGTTTCCTCAGAAAGTCTCCTTCATTGCTATTTGCATCAGACCTTCATCCTGCCTTTCCCCAGGCTCTTGGATGTTTCTTCTCCATCTCCTCTTAGCAGGGTGTTTGGTTCTGGGCAGAGTGCTCCCATGGGGGAGTGTGTGTTTAGGTTCCCATGGGGGAGTGTGTGCTGCCCACAAACCAAAGGACGTTTTGGAGCCACCGTGGTCTCTCCTGAGCCTACGGAACCTGTTTGAACTTAACAGCCTTGCACGGGGAACAGTGATCAGAGCCTCGAGGTACAGACAGTCTGAAGCCAAAGGTGTTCTCGATTGCTGAGAAGCACTGGGCAGAGTGACAGGGTTCGTGAGGGCGTGGGTGACCTTCCACGTTGGTTCCTCAGGTCTGTCAGCTCCCTAGCACCCAGTGTGAGTGTGAGACAGGCTCTCCCCTACTGCAGCACCCCCCACATTTGCCCAATACCTGTTGTGACAGCTCTCCCTCTTCCTGCCAGACTGTGCGGGGGTTTCCTAAGGAGTGATGAGGGAGGGATGACGATGCGGGCTTGCCATGCTGTAGAGCAGGGCAGTTCAGATCCTTGTACTAAAAAGATTTTCCTGATGGTTGCAACTTGGCTTGTAGTTACAGAAATACTTCCCAGTCTGATCTGTCTCCTGTTTGTTTCTTTTCTGTCTTGGCTCCTTGCTAAACCAGAGAAAAGCAACTCTGAATTCCCACTTCTCTTGTGTGCAGCAGGCCTTCCAGGGTTTCCCCAGTACGGCAGTGGGATATTTTTGTGTAACAAATCAGTCAGCTGGTAACAGATGTCAACTTTACAGGGAGAATAGGAAAATTCCTTCAAACGTATCCCCACGTATATTTTAAAGATAATCCTATTTGTATCCGAAAGCAGTGGCGGGTGTTGCAGGGGAGGTTGAGCCCCTGCCTGCTGACTGACCGTGGTAACTGGTGGGTCTGCAGCTGGAGAGGGAATCTACTGGTTTCAGCTGGCGCGCTCATTCGGTTGGGCCGAGCTTTGCTCACAGAGTGTTACTGTTCTGCAGCTGATGGTGAGAGTCTGCTGGGCTGTGTTGTTCAAGGTTGTGCAAGCCCTTTTTGGCTGAGGGATGTCTCAGAGGCACATGGGCACAGAGAGCAGTGATCAACCCTTTAGGGAGAGAAAACAAGGAGCGCTTTCATAGCTACTGTGTTGGAAGCAGGGGTGGAGAGTACAGGCTGTAGTGTCGTGAGGAGCCCAGTGCTCCAGAGTCTGTCCTCAGAGCTCAGAGGGGCAGTCAGCGCTCTTCTGTGTCCCTCTGTATGTATTTATCTCTTGTCTCCTCTTCCCAGCTCCTGGGCAAAACCCCGACTACTGGTTTGGACCACCTGAGCCATGAAGGGATGACTGCTCTGCATCTCGCTTGTCAGCTGGGCAAAGAGGACATGGTCCGGTCTCTGCTGAAAAGCCGTGCCAGCTGCAGCGTCATGGGGACGCTGGGCTACCCCATCCACACAGCACTGAAGTTCTCCCAAAAGGGGTAAGGAACTGCTTGGGCTGCCAGAATCTTCCAGGCTGGGGAACCTGTCTGCTTGGTCAGGGTTGTCCAAGACCGAACCCCTTTCAGGGCAGTGCTCAGTAGAAAGATGTCCTGTGCTGTCCTCTGCTGCATCACTGAAATGGTAAAAGAACAGAGAAGCGCTGGTGTGGAAAAAAAAGAAACACTTTCAGAAAAAAAAAAAAAGAAAAAAGTTTTTCCCTGAATTTCTATATTATTTAGTATCAGACATCAGGAGAAAGACACTTTTTTTTTTTTTAAAAAGTGTTGGTGAAATGCTTTTTCTCAGAATGAGCTGTGAGAAGATGATTTACTGATGCTTAAAAAGTGTTGCTAATTGCTGTACATCTGTCTTTGAGTGCTCTGATCCTAATAAGCTTTCATTTCAAAGCCTAGTTATTCCCGTCTCCTGTGGGCCAAAGGTACTCTTGACTCTTAATAACACTCTCTGGAACTGAATCGAAAGAGGCACGATGTTTACTCCCTGTTTTGTTTTCCCTGGAGAAATTTGATTCTCTTTGTATGTGCTTTGTAATACTTAATTTTCATAGAGTGTCGGAGCTCTACAAATAGGGCTCTCAAGTCACATTTCTACAGCATCTTGAAAAGTGCTTTCCAACACTAGAGACACATTCACAAGCCAAAAGTGTACTTCGGTCCCTTAGTTTGCAGTGGGGCTTGATCTCTTGTACATGGTTTATTTGGTGGTGTTTCAGAGTGGAGACCACATACTTACATGTATAGTCTACCTACCCACACTTTCTAGGCACTAGGTACTAGTCTAGTCACAATAGGTATGCTTTTTCACTTATAGGGAAGTATACAGATTCTTGATTTAAGCAAGTATTTCAGTTTTATCCCCACATTTTCACAGAGAGAGAGGGGGAAGAGAAGAATTTCCCCTCGGGTCCCTCAGAAATGCCATATTCCTGTATTGGAGAAGCACCCAGATGTTGCTCCACAACTTGGAATTGGGAAGGAATTCTCCTGCTTCCTCCGAACGCTGTGCTGCTTGTGTGCTTCCTGCTGCGCCCTTCCTTTCTCAAAAGAGCAAAACAAAACTGCAGCTGAGGAACTTGCAGGTGTTGCAGAGAGAGCCTGCTGCTGCTGAAGGGTTTCCTGAAAGGCTCTGGATGGGAAGGCAGATACTGATGTGAGTGGAGGTCTGAGTCAAGATGGCAGCCACCCATCCTTTCATCTCCTTGTCTTTGCCAGGTGTGCCCAGGCCATCCTTGAGGTGGATGCCAGCCAGGTTCGCTCCAAGGACCCGCGCTATGACGCTACTCCGCTGCACTGGGCGAAGAAGGCAGAGGTAAATGGAGCCAGTCCGTGGCGAGGGGCTGTGCTGCCACCTAACCACGGGGTTAATTCCTCCTGCTGCCGACCTCTCCCTTTCCTAAGCGTGTGTGCAGAGCCCTGGGAGTGTCAGAGCCCAGCCAGCAGCCCAGGGTTTGATTCTCTTTGTCCTGTGCTGAGCAGTGCTGTTTGCCACGGGGGATGGAGCAGTGGAGCCTTGCAGTGAAACAAAGTGATGGGCTCATCCCTAGTATGTCATCCTTGGCTGTGAAACAGCCAGCTTGTCCCTTTTCACTTTTTATTGGGGGAATTGCAGCAGTGTCACTGCTACCCCTGGGGGGAGCTCTCCTCTCATTTTTACTGGCAGTTTCATGGAAGCAAGCAGGTTGATGCCTTGAAAACTGCAGGGAGAGTGTGATTTAGGCACAGGGTGGTGGCATGTAGGTTATGGTCCAGTTTCTGCCAGAGATGGGCAGATCAGTGGTGTGATATGCCATGCTGAAGCACCCAAATGGTGCCTGTTGCAAGCAGAGGACATTCCTATGGCAGGACTGCTTTCCCTCCTGCAGTATCGCATCCCTCTCAAAAATGTCCCATGGAGTTTCGGAGCAGACATAAATCTGCTTGGCTTATGAAGAGAACAATATAAAAAAGCAAACTTTCCCTCCAGCCTGCAAGGATTCTGGCCTGAGTAGGAATTGTTTTTTCTCTGTTGCTCTCAGCCAGTTGCTACACTGGCATATGAGTCCCAAAACATCCAGAAGCTCTAGCCAGAATGTGAAACCACCAGCTAGTTCTGTGGTAAAACAGAGGAACCCCAACACCAGTGCTTGGAACAACGCATCTGGCATCTGCCAGCCAGCTGTAACCAAGCTAAGGCTCCCTCCTCTTTCCCTGCTTTGCTTGCCACAAGACCTGGATCGTTTGAGCACCCAGGCAGTTGTCCTTAAAATTGCTTTCTCTCTTCTTGACCTGGCATGTGCGTGCCTGGGCACAGATGACGCGGCTGCTGCTCGAGTACGGCTCCGAGGTGAATGTGACCAGCCGGACGACTGACATGGCTCTGCACATTGCGGTGAAGAGGGGACGCTTTGACTGCGCCATGGTACTGCTGACACACGGGGCCCACACCAATGCCAGGGGTCAGGATGGCAACACACCGCTGCACCTGGCCATGAAGGTGAGATTTCTGCACCTTCCCAGAGGCTGCTGGAAAGGAGAGAGAGATTTTTCTTGAAGAGTTGAGGTAGGGACAGACTCCATTGAAATTCTAACTGTAGTCTTTCATGGGGTGATCCCTTGTGGGTGCTTTGGCTAATGAAAGGAGGAGGGAGGGAATGAGAGATGCTGTAGCCAAGGGGAGCGTGGCTCTTTGAGCTTTCTCTTGTCCCCCTAGCATGACCACCTGGATATGATCAAAGCGATCGTCGTGTTTGGAGGAGATGTCGAGATCCCCAATGATTTCGGGGAGACACCGGGGCTGTTGGCAGCCAGGAGCAGCAAAGGTGAGGGAGCATGTCAGCAGCCTTGCAGTGTGAACCCAGCATCCTGTCTCTCCTTGGTGGCCAAAACAGTGTCTTGGGGAGAGGTGAAAACATGCCAAGCATGGGTAATGCTTCTCCAGCATGCTTTCCCAGCTTCTAGTTGCTCACAGGGTAGGCGCTTCCTGAGCTAGCGGCGTAGGCTTTGTATTAATAGCCCTTGACAGATTTCTCTTCTATGAGACAGAGATGCAAGAGGAAAAGCTGGCACGCACTCCCCCTCTTTCAGGCCACAGTGCCGGGCACTGCAGGCTCACAATGGGATGACACAGCGCTGCTGAATCGCCCAGGCGTAAGCAGACATGGGCCGGTTCTTCAGGGGCAAGAAGCATGTGGCACACACCCTTGAAGCTGCACAGCACTGGGTACCCCTGCCGTGCACAAGTCCTCCTGCTTGGTCTTAGGGCAGAGATACCCAAGACATGCTTTCCCCTTCCCCAGCTCATCCCAGAGGTTGCACGAGGGTTGAGGCTGCTGTGGATTTAGCAGAGCCCCCCCAGCCCCCAGTGTGTGCGTGCACTGATTCTCTTTCTGATCTGTGACTCCCCCTTCGTCACCTAAGGTGCGAACCGGAAAGTGCTCTTAGACCTGCTGCAAACTGTAGGGACCGAACGCTGTCACCCACCCAACCCTGACTCCCCAAGCCTGGCACCATCTGCCGCCTTATTCCTGGAAGGCCCACCTTCCTCGCGGAGCAGCTTCGACAGCTTAGGTAAAGCCTTCCCTGGCCTTCCGTTGCTCTCCTCCCTTCTTGCTGTCTCGGATCTCTTCTTCAGATGGGCCATGCGCTGGGGACAGTCTCCTGTCTCTCTGTTTCTGGTGACTCTGTCCTTGTTCAGCTGTTGCAGGATCTTGTCACTTTTCTCTGTTTCTCCTGTGTGTGTACTCTAGACTCTTGCACCATAAACTTTTGTTTTATAGACCTGACGCAATGCAGCTCTGTTAAAAAGGAAAGGGATGACTGATTCCCTTATCCCTCTGGAAGAGGTGTAGGGCTTAGTTGCCTGCATGTACTTTATCCACTGCGTCATGTACAGAAGGGGAGATGCTTGCTGGTCTGCCTTGAGGACCTCCCAGTGTCATGCCGGTCACAAGGAAATAAGAAATGTCACTTACTCAGATCCTGAAGGCTAGCAGCTGGGAGACGGAAGGGATGAAGCCCAAGGATAAGTGACTTTGGTCACAAGGTTTATGTTATCCACAGGATAAGCCAAACTTGGGATATATGATTGTGTCGTAGCTTGTGCTCTGTGCTGCGCAGTCTGTGTGAATAACCCTGTGGGTCTATACTAGGTTCTTGGCTTTCCTCCTCCAGGGAGCTCTGGAGCTCGGGCAGAGGCAGCATGAGGGGTTATGGAGTGGGCAGTGGGTGAGTTGGCTTGGAGGGAGGCTTTGACCCTCGTGAGGCGTGTACCGGCAGGTAACAGCCACTTGGGGTCCACTTTCCCTCTCAGGTTGGTGGTTTCCTTTGCAAAGGCCCTCTTGTGGGGAGGCCAGAGGACAACACCCTCTCACACCCTGGAGTGTGTCTGTGTCACCACAAATGTCACTGGCTGGTGACACCAGGTCACAAGGTCTCACTGTGGTCTTGTGAAGGTGACCCCCTAGGTTTCAGTTCTGATGCAGTGACAGAGCAAGGAAGTCCCTTTTTCATCCTGGACTCTGGCCTTTGAAGAAACTCCTCAACGTGTTCGTTGTTATCCACAGCCACAGTTCTGTCCTGGGCACTGACGGGAGTATTTAACTTCTTTTCCCCCCCTGTTCTTCTTTTGGTTTCACAGGCTGGCTTCTCATCTAAGCTGGATTGGTACCCCACACCCAGGGTGGCCTGGGTGCACATCAGCTGAGTGGTAACGACAAGCCACCCTGTCCCCATGGCCCTCCTGCCTAGGTTACCTTGCAGGAGTAGATTTAGGTTTTATCTTACGGCTTGCGGTAAACTGCGTAGTGGGCACGCTGCTAGGCCCTGCCTTCTCTCTCCCCTACTGTGCTCATCATTTGCTTCTATAAATTCTTCGTCTTTGCCAGTGCATCTCCAGCTGCCTGCTCTAAAGGAGGGGGTTTCTCCTCTTTGGTGTGGAGTTTAATCTGGGGGGGTACCTGGTGACTATGGGCAAGATGGCTTGTGTCTCCTGCAGGGAGCTTTATTCGAATGGGAAGGGAGTTGGATGTTCTTTGTGTGATTGTGGTGGAAATGCTTTACGGCAGAGGTGGGAGGTTTGGGTACCTTGACCAAATTTTCTGGGGGCAGAGAGAAAGTAGGAAGAATAATTGAAGGTTTTGTAATTGATTAAGTATAATTTGGTTGACTAGTATCTCTGAGGCATGTATCAGAGGGTTCAAGTAGCAAAGTGGTCTCTAATTTTTTTTCTCCTTTTGCGTGTTCCTGGCCCTCTAGAGTACAAGGACCTTCTGTATGTTTCCACAACACTTGGACAGTTGTTGAAGGCGCCAGATGTTGTGGACTCACCCAGTGACAGTAGAAGAAAGTAAGTGAGGACCAGCTTCTGTCCAGGCTCCTGTGCAACTTGAAGGTGAAAGCCATGTGTGTGAATTCTCCCCACCCACACCCGTGTGTGTGGCATCCTCAGAGCTGATGTTATTTAGCGTCCATTGACCTTGCAGTTTTTGCCAGAACCTTGTACCTGTCCTGCCTGCAGCCTTGGAGCTGCAGTGGAGCCCAAGCTACAGCAGATGAAACCCCTGCTCTGTCCTTCCGTTCTGCTGCTGGGCATGAAATGATGTTTTGGCTTTATGATATCCCCATCTCCACATGCTGCCCTGACGCTCACCCACCTCCTTTTCCAGGCTGTGCACTGCCTTGGCAGTGCCTACACCTCACCTTGCATGGAGCAGTTGGCACTGAAGTGCTGCTAAGCAGGATCTTAGGGATGTCTGCTTTTTAATTATGACACAGTATAAACTACTACATTGTAAGTGCCTTGGATGCGTTTTCGGCTTGTGAATGTCTCTCTGGTGTAGAGGTGGGGATGGCTAAATGAGCAAATGGTGTTGCACAAGCTCTGATGAGGTATATCTGGCCAGGTCACAGAATCACATGGGGTTGGAAGGGACCTCTGGAGATCATCTAGTCCAACCCCCCTGCCAAAGCAGGTCCACTTAGAGCAGGTTGCACAGGAACATATCCAGGCGGGTTTTGAATGCCTCCAGAGAAGGAGACTCCCTGGGCAGCCTATTCCAGTGCTCTGCCACCCTCAAAGTAAAGAAGTTCCTCCTCATGTTTAGGTGGAACTTCCAGTCTATTTGCACCTGAGGAAGTAGCACTGGATTTGTTTGCTTACTGACTACGCTGTCCACAGCGGCATTGTTGTTACTGCGGCATTTGTAAGCTGTCCCACAGCTCCCAGTCATCTGTGTCTCTCTCTCCAGTCACGACCGCCTCCTGTGCCTGGATGGAGGGGGCATCCGGGGACTGGTGCTCATCCAGCTCCTCCTGGCTATCGAAAAGGCTGCAGGCCGTCCCATCCGTGAGATTTTTGACTGGATTGCGGGGACCAGCACTGGGGGAATCTTGGCCTTGGCTATTGTACACGGTGAGGACAGTGCAAATAACCAGTCCCTTCTCACTCCTGTGGGCTCAAGTGCTCCGCTGTGGGGAGCAGATGTGGGGTGGGAGCTGCTTCTCTGAGTCCTGACTGAGGTTTGTTGTCCCTGCCAAAGGAGGGAAGGGATGCTTGTTAATGAAGGAAAGCCCAGACCTGGCTTTGCGCTTGCTTCTCATGTCAGCTGGCCTTGAGCAGCTTTCTGGATTTTGGGAAGCGTGTGGTGGCAGAGTGCAATGTTCTGTTTTTCCTGTTCTCTCCGTGGGGTTTTACAGCAAAGTGATCAGCACTCCTGGTAGTGGGAAACAACGCTCCATGCTTGCCTTTCCTCTTTAATCCTTCCTAGTCATACTGCTAAGGTCTGAGCAGACGCCAGGCAGGTTGGGAAGGGGATGGGATTGGGAGTGACACCTCCCATCTCCCGCTGGTCCTGGAGAGTCCTATCTCTGATTTGCTGTTTGTTCTGCCTGCCCTTCCTCCCATTCCCTGCTCCTGCCGATGCTGTTGCCCGTCTCAGGGAAGTCCATGGACTACATGCGCTGCCTGTACTTCCGCATGAAGGACATGGTGTTCCGGGGTTCTCGGCCCTACGAGTCAGAGCCCCTTGATGAGTTCTTGAAGAAGGAGTTTGGGGAAAACACCAAAATGACAGATGTCCGAAAACCCAAGTAAGTCCTGGCTGGGGCTGCACTGGGTGATGCTCTTCTGAGTGTGCTCTAGAACCCTCTCAGCAGAGATACTCAGCCTCTCCTTAGAGCAGGTCTGGAGGAGTGCGATGCGTAGACTCTTGAAGCCTTAAGTACGTTTTTTTCCCATTTTACTCATTCTGTCATGTCCTCTTCCCCAGGGTTATAGTGACAGGGACGTTGTGTGACCGGCAGCCAGCTGAGCTCCACCTTTTCCGGAATTACCCCGTACCAGAGACAAAAACCTCCACTGAATACAAGACAAACGCATCTTTCAAACCACTCACTCAGCCAGAAGGTAAATGCAGGCACACAGCAGTCCAGCTGGTTGGCAGAGGAGAGGGACATCCCTCAGAGATGGAAGATTTCCTGTTCTTCCTCCCATTGCTCTGGAAATTCAGGTGTCCCATCAATGGCTCATCCCTCATCTTGACTTGTAGCTTGATCCTAGTGATAGTTCCCTTTTCTCCTCTCTCCTTCTGCCTTGGCTTCTCTTGTACCAGGAACGGACTGGCTAGTGAGGATCTTGAGAAAGGGGTCTGTTAGAGGAGTCCTGCCTACAGTAAGGACCTTTCCCTCAGGGGCAGATTAGCATGGAAAAGCTGTGTAACTGAAGGTTGCAGCTGCCTCCAGCTTGCTGCTTTCTTTGTCTAGCAAACATAACTGGCTTGCCATCAAAATAGCAGCAAGGAAGCTGGTAGAGAGCGAATTTGACCCGGGACATATAGAAAGTGGTGAGAACATATTTTAAAGCCCCCCAAAATAATCCTGTGCATCCAAGCAGAGGACCTTACTGTTGGGAGAAAGAGGTGCAACTGTCTAGGGTAGGGTCTTCTGGGATTGCAAGCCCTTCTGCTTTGTGTTGGTGAAGGTGGGGTGCCTCTCACACATAGGAGAGTTGCTGCAAGAGGCCGTTTGCTTCCTCTTCCTCCAGACCAACTTGTGTGGCGTGCTGCCCGCTGCAGCGGTGCGGCTCCCACTTATTTCCGGCCGATAGGCCGCTTTCTGGATGGCGGGCTGCTGGCCAACAACCCGACCCTCGATGCCATGACGGAGATCCACGAGTACAACAAGACGCTGATCAAAAAGGTGAGGGAAAATCCTGGTCCTGACTGGTAGCTGGGGCTTTATTGGCTCCACTGAGCCTCCCTTGAAGGGGAAGAGGGTTTGGGAATGGATGTCTCTCTAGTGGATAAAAACAAGTTAGCAGTGGAGCACCCGAGAAGGGAGTGTGTGGGTATGTGTTGGGAATGGTGGCTGAGAGGTGAAATACCTCTTCTGACAAGGGTGTGAGATGGGGAGGCAGCCCCATCAGCCTGTCCTTGCCGCTTTGAGCAATGATGATTCAGTTGATGGTTGTGTGTGGCCCTTGACGCGGCTCTGCATGACCTTTTCCTGCCCAAAAATAAATGGAGAAAACAATAGTAGGGCACTCTGCAGGGCTGAAGAGTGAATCCCTTCTGTGGTGTGGCAAGTTCCTCAGAAAGATGACTAGCTACTGGCAGCTACTGCTCCCTGTAGCTGAAAAGGGGAGGTGTGTTGCCAAAATGATTGGAAGAGTTGGACTGTTTCACAGCTGTCTGGTCCTAGGCCTCATCTTTGGGGTGATCCCATGGGTTTGGATGCAGCCAGGGGCGTAAGGGACAGAACAGTGCAACTGTTCAAGTCACATGGATTATACCTGAGGCACTACTGAAGGGGGAGGATGGGGAGGAGAAAAGGCTACCTGGCCTTTTGTCTTGGCTTTCAGAGCTTCCCCAAGACTCTGAAAGACACGCTCTGCCTTGAGTGTTGGTCCTTGCAAACAAATCTTTTGTTTGTCCACAGGGTCAGAGGCAGGAAGTAAGAAAATTGGGGTTGGTGGTCTCCCTGGGGACAGGGAAGCCCCCGCAGGTCCCGGTGAGCTCTGTGGATGTTTTCCGCCCCTCCAACCCTTGGGAGCTGGCAAAGACCGTCTTTGGAGCCAGGGAGCTTGGCAAGATGGTGGTGGATTGTGTGAGTACTGGGAGGAGGGGATGAGGGAAGACCCCTGGGGCTGCTTGCAGGGAGGGAGCAAAGTTTTGCAGGCTTCAGCTTCTTCCTTTCAGGAGAAAATCGTACTTCCTTGGAACTGCTCTGACCATGGCCAGTTGAAGGAGTGGATGTAGTGGGTAACCTAAGAATTGTGGGAGCGCAGCAGGTCTGAAGCCCTGAATGCCTCCTTTGGGTTTCAAGTGCCAAGGGAGGTGCAGTTCCTGCAGCTGTAAGGAACTAAGGTGTGGGAGAGCTGAGGACAGGATGGTGGCCAGTGAGCCTGTAGGAACATTTGCAGGTGTGAATTTGTGAAACTCGGTATCTTTACAGGGAGCATTGATTATCATCTGAGCAACCTGGAAAAAAAAAAGGCCTCAGAAAACAGCAGTTAATTTTTCTTTAGAAAATCTTTGCTGTCCCCTCCAGGGAAATTAGCAAATGCTAGAGAAGTGGGAGCATCACTAATAAAAAGCAGTAGTTCAGAGCTGTGGTTAAGAGTGTGTGATGGTTCTTGGATGCTTCAGAAAGAAGCTCATTAAATATAGTATGTGAAAACACTCCGAATGAATGAGAGCCAGAAAGATCAGAACTGGGGTTTTGACTATGATCTTAGTTCTGTCGCTTTATCTCCTCTTAGCTTCCTAAAGCCCAAAAAATGCCCAGAGAGATCCCTCTGCTTCTCCTGTCTTTTATTTCAGGGCTCCCAGGGAAGCTGTCCCAGGGTAGCCCAGAAAGCCTGCAGTGTCACAGGCTCTGCTGGTACTGGTCTTGGACAGAAATGGGTAGAGATGAAATCCCAAGGAGGCTGTGATTCAGATCATCCTGGAGGTTTCTTTGAGGGAATCCACCCAGTGCTGTGATGGATGGAGGGTCTGTAGGGTGAAATTCCTTGTGTCCCAAGGATCAGGAGCACTGTTCTTATATTAAAAATGACAATCAAAAAGCCACCCTGTTCCTGGTGGTGAACGTTGCCATCCAGGATGCCACTTGCTCCTGGTTTTTCCTCTCCCTCTGCGGCTTGTGCAAGTTTGGTGCCAAGGGAGCCTCTTGCAGGCAGGGGGGCGGCAGGGGGAGCAGTGTGACAGTCAGGCTCTAACTCTGGGCCTGTTTCTCCTGCAGTGCACTGACGCAGATGGCCCAGCTGTGGATCGTGCCAGGGCCTGGTGCGAGATGACGGATGTCCCATATTTCCGGTAGGAGCTTCCTTTCCGCTCTCTGCACAGACCTATTTTTATCCCACTCACTTCAGACCTGGCTGCGGCATGTGTCATGCCTCATCCCTAATAGTGTCCCCTCCAGCGGCATGCCTGCCCAGACCTCTCATAGAATTATGGAATGGTTTGGGTTGGAAGGGACCTTGAAGATCATCTAGTTTCAGCCCCCCTGCCATGGGCAGGGACACCTCCCACTCTCCCCCATCTCTTCATGCCCTGGTGACACATTGGAGGATGCCATGGCCCAGTGGTGGACCGAGCACACCTTGTCTGGGGTCAGTCAGTGGGGGCTCTGGGGATGCTGTCTAAGAGGGTCTTTAGGAGATGTGCATCCTGCCCTGTTCCACCACGCACAGCATGGTTTGAGGCTCATGCCTTACTTGGGTAGTGCTGTTGCTGAACTGTGGCTGGGCCTTGAAGGAGGGGGAAGGCCTCCCACTCTGCAAGCCTGCTAGGTAAGGACAGGTGAACACCCAGGACAGCGGGAGCCACTTTGCATAAGTCTTGTGCTCGTCAGGCTCCCTGCCTTGTCGCATCCGTGTCTGTGACCAGCTGGTGATGATCTCTTGCCGTACGCAGGCTCAGCCCTCAGTTGCACACGGAGGTGATGTTGGATGAGGTGAATGACACCGTGCTGGTGAACGCTCTCTGGGACACCCAGCTTTACATCTACCAGCAGCGGGAGCAGTTTGAGCAGCTGGTGCAACATCTCTGCCGATGATTGTCCTGGAGGTTCCTGTTCAGCATCCCCATGGCAGGGAGCAGGAGATGCTGAAATGGCTCGGATTTACCCTTGAATCAAGATGTTGAGGTGGGGGAGGGACTACTACTACTGCTACTAATAAGGGTTTAATGATATTTAATAGACAACAGCGCTCATACACACATATTCCAGGGCACACCCATATATTCCCAGACAGCTGTGAAATGCTGACAGATGTTTTCATACTGTAGCCCCATCTCTGCTGCTGTGCTCGGTTTTGTTGCCGTGCTCTCTGACCTTACAGCCCTTCCCAGAAGCCAGAGCCCCCACCTGCCGCTCTTGAGCTGTAGCAGCCGGAGTCTCTCTCCTGTTTGTGCAGCACCTCCACTGACAAAGCACCGTGCACCTTCTCACAGAATGGGCCCAGGCCCGGTAAAGCTTCAGAGATTACTTGACCTGCTGGGGCCAAGGTGTTTCAAAGTGTATAGCACAGGGAAAAGGGATTATTCTTCCCTCAACATGCCCAGTTTGAAGGGCAGCAGAAATGCCGCAACTTTTCCGCAGTAGATGTGACGCAGAATGTTGCGACTGGCCTTGGGAGGAGGGGAAACCTTTCCTGAACTTTGTCTTCTGTAGCACCTTCCCCTTTCCCTTCCAAGATGGGCTGGCAACACAGGTACTGACTGCGCCCAGGGTGGGAGCAAACCCCCCCAGAGACTGTTTTGTGCCTCCTGACTTGCTGTGCTGGTTTTTGCTCAAGGGCTGAGATGTGAAAGCCTGTCTTTATGCGCAGCAAGCTCAAGATGAGGGACCTGCCAAGCCTTGGCTTGGTAGAGATCATTTCTCTTTATTCTTAATGTGGAATTGAAATGCTCTGAAATCAGTTCCCACCAAAGAAGCTGACCCTTTGACGATTTGGATTTACCTTTTTACCTCTGGAAATTCTGTTGTGAATGCTGCACTCCTCACCGTTTCTGCAGTAAATTTTGCATATTTATAAATAATTTATGTATCTATTTGGAGGCGTTTCGAGGAATAACCTGGAAAACTGAATTCTTAATCATTTGCTTTTGACTGGATGGACTGCTGTTGTGAACAGCGCTTCTATGCAAGACTGATGTGACCTGAAATAAAGAGAGGATTGGCTTTGGTTCCACTGTCATGCAGTCCAACGTTGTCTTGTTTCTCTCTGTCTCCATCCTGCAAAGTCCCAGAAGGGTTCTGAGCTCACAGCCTCTGAATTTCTTACAGGTAGAAAATCAGGAATAGGGCTTCTTGAAACACAGGATTATACCCTTTGTATGGGCTGAAGAGGTGAATGGCCTGTGCCTGCAGCCAGCCCTGGGAGCATGTATGTGGTGCCCACCAATTCCTAAGGGACACCCCTGGCAGGAGTGTGGGTGCTGAGTCATGAATAGGGCTAAAAACTGATTATCTGCCTTCTGATCTTCACTTTCACAAATGAGATTGTGGAATTAAGGGGCTTTTAATGTGGAGTAAATGTTTTCTTTTTCCTCCATAACAGAGGGGCTTACCTTCCTGTGGAAAAACATCCCTCCCCACCTCTCGATGGAGAGAGCATGAGCTCCCTTCTGCTTTTTGCCCCAGGGGGGGTTGCATTCTCCCCTTCTCTCCATAAGCCTGCACCTTCCGCAGGGACTTCCCAGAGCGATGCTGTGCTCGGGCTCCTTGCCCGCAGGCAGGGAGAGCAGGAGGGTTCAGGCACAAGCCCGTGCCTGCTGTTGGGGAGTCACATTGAGACCGGGAGGGTGGCTAAGAGCCAGAGGGCTGAGGCCTGGGGTGGGGGAATAGTGGGCAGGGAAGGGGTGAAACCCGTTTTGAGCTTTCCTTACGTTTGCTTCCCCTCCCAGTTATTTGCTGCCTGTGATCACAAGCTGATAGGGATCTCCCGACATGAGGTGTCTGTGCGTGAGAGACCTGAAGATGCTCTGCCAGCACTGGGAGGCTGAGCGAGCCACCTCCGAGCGGTGGCCGTGACAGAGGCAGCGAGCCATAAGGCGATCGCTCTGGCAGGTGGCTGGCTCCGCAGGTGTCAGGGCAGGGGGAGCTGGGTACCAAGCTGGCAATCAATAATTCAAGGAGGCGGTCACGTGCCCTTGCTGGCTGTCACAGGATT
This sequence comes from Limosa lapponica baueri, assembly GCA_002844005.1. Lineage (NCBI taxonomy): Eukaryota > Metazoa > Chordata > Aves > Charadriiformes > Scolopacidae > Limosa > Limosa lapponica. The sequence continues at coordinate 2,375,557 of KZ505643.1, forward strand.
CCTCTCTTCCCAGAGTCCGGTTACTTCCAGAGATCAAGTTCCAGCCTCTTGGCTGGTGAATTATTAAACTCCAGCAGTGCTCCATTCCCTTTGTACCACGTCTGTGTCTTCCTGCTGTCCAACCTTGCCAGCGACGGGCGCTTTCCATCCATCCAGCTCTCCAGAAGCAGAGTCCTCCAGGCCACCTCGTATAGCACCTTGTGCTCTCCTTTGCTCCTTGCTTCTCCGTGGGAGAGGGGAAAAGCTCTGGAGATGGACCTGTCCTACAGATCCACCATCTCCATCTATAAGGTGAGTGCTGACACCAGAGGCTGCTTCTGTCTGCCTGGGGGAGATGTGTGGGTGGGAGGAGAAGAGCTGTTTTCTGCCAAAGGCTCCCTTGAAGGGTGGACAGCCGAGGGCTGATCCGTCCCCAGGTTGAACTGCAGCAGCTCCTGTGGGACCTGGGCCGTGTTTGAGAGCAGATGGCTGGCAGGAGGGGAGGGTGGTGCGGGTCTTAAGGTAGATCTGGGAAGGAGCTGGGCGACCGGGATGGTTTGGACGAAGCATGTTTATGAAGGCTGACGAGCCTTGGTTGCTGGTAGGAAGCTGGAGCTCAGTCAGCTGTTTTCCCCTTTGCTGGAAAGTGCGGTCTGATCTCATGAACGCTTCCCTACACACATCGGTGCTGCACCAAGGTGGTGAGTGCTGGGAGAAGGGGGAATTGCTGCTTTCTACCCTCTGGTCTGCTCTGCTGTAGGCAATAAACACCTTTGATACCTACAGGAGGTAAGAGCGGAGAGGCTGGTCTGAAGCAATCCATCACTTCTCTAAGCTGCTGAGTCTGGCAGCGCACCACAGCCTGGCCAGGAAAAAGTCGTGTTCATGCCTGGATAATAAGCGGTGGCCCTCACCCCAACAGGCTCAGGGATGAGTGAAAAGGCTGCTCAGATGCCCTTGCAGTTGCTCCCCTGTTTGCAGTGGGTGTGGGGCCTCGGGAGACAGCCATCTTCAGGCGACTGCTCGGCTCTCCAGGGAGCTACCTTGCCTTCTGACATTGCTCCTCTCCCAGGCTGGCTGGAGAGGACTCGGGGCAGCTGAAGGCTGCAGTTACCTCCGATGGAGGGAGCTGACTTTGTGCACGGTGTCGTGGCTGGGGGAGCTCTCTGGGTCCCTGCTGAACCCAGCCAAACTGCAGCGGGAAGGCATTGACTTGCTGAGGTCTCTGGGGCATGGGGAAGACTGGTGTTAACCTGCTTCTGCCTGGCTGCAGAGTATCCTGGAGCAGTTCAACCCCGCGCTGGAGAACCTGGTGTACCTGGGAAACAACTACGTGCGTGCCTTCCATGGTGAGTGGGGTCCCACATGGCACGGGCTCCAGACTGTGCTGCTGTATCTGTCCTGGGTATCCGCTGTGCTCTCTCCCAGGACAAGGCTGTTGGTCCCCTCCTCTGACATGTCCTGAGCTGCTTTTTGCCACTCTTCTCCTGCTCAAGAACCTACTGCTGTTATTTGGCACAGATGAGGAGAAAGAGGGTGCCCTTTCCTATAGGTGGGGTACCAGGGGAGGCTGTCCTGTCTGCTGCTTGCTGGGGCTGGTGATGGTGGGAAGGCAGGCCAGGTTCTTACCTCTCCTCCCCTCTCCTCTCCTCACAGCATTGTCCAAAGCAGCTGAAGTGTATTTTAAGGCAATCGAGAAGATTGGGGAGCGAGCGCTGCAGAGCTCCACCTCACGCATGCTGGGTAAGGCTCTGCCACTGACCGTCCTCCATCCTCTGATGAGCCACAGTTACATTTTTTTTGGTCTTCCCCCTTAGCTAGTCCCTTTCCAGGCACTGGGGGAAGGAAACAGCTCCTTTAAATGATGTCTTACAGCACCAGGCCCTCTTCGGGCAGTAAGAGTCAAACTTATTGTGCATCCTTGAATATTCCCCAAGACCCCAGCACTCTCCCCTGCATCTCTCTGAGATCAATGACTGAGCCCAGCTCCTGGGATGGACCTCCAGCAATGGATCTCTCAGGGAAACCAGTCCTTGCTGAAGGCATTCTGCCCTGAGAGTTGACGTTTTCATCTTGGAGGAACCATTTTGCTCCTCCTTGCAGGTGTGAGGGAAAAGCTGGAGAGCATGGACTGACAACAGCTGATGGGGTGTTGTCCTCCTGAGCCCACAGCCAGCTGAAATGGAAGCTCGGAACTGAGGGGCTTACACTCAGCAGCTCAAATAATTCTGCAGCCTAGTGCTGGTGGCTGAAAGTATGATCAGGGAACTGCTCTGATACTTAGCATTTCAGTAAAAGATTTCCAGCAGATGTGTCCCTTCTGCAGAGTCCTACTATCATCTGCACTGCCCAGCTCACTCTTCTGCTCCCTGTCATCAGTCGCTTCCCTTCATGGTTTCATACTACCAACACTGATGAAGAGGGACCCTCCTGAGTATTGGCAGCGGATGCTGTAGCTGCTTTCCTGTAGGACAGCCAGAACTGTGCACTGTAGCTGGGGTGACATTAAGAGTGGAAATGGGGCTTGTAGGGACTGCGGAAGAACAGAAACCCACCAGCCAGAGCCTATGGCAGAGACAAAGCTGCCTGCTGGCACCTGGGGCTGTAGCAGAGCGCTGGTCTGGCAGCTTCATGGGTGGAGAAATCCCGTGTTGGCAGCGCCCGGGGAGTGATGGTGGAGCTGAGCCCTGGGGAGGAAGGCTACCAGCCTCTCTCAGGGTGCAGAGAGCATTGCGGTGCGATATCTGGTGGACTTTCACACCCATATATCATCAGCCTGAGTCGTGTGCCTCCTTGGGGGCACAAGGAAACGGCCGTGGGATTTTTCTACCTTCTCTTGTCTCTTTCCCTGAAGGTGAAATTCTGATGCAGATGTCCAACACGCAGAGACTCCTGAGCTCTGATCTGGAAGTTGTGGTGAGTGGTCTTCCCGGGGGGCTGGTGCAGGTCAGGGAAAATGGGACTTCCTTAACCACAGCATGCTGGTACTTTGCCCAGTTTGCCCCATCTCCCGCCCTCTGACATGCCCGCTGGCAGGTCCCTGCCCCCCTGCTGTCCCTGCTGCATGTGACAGAGGCGTGTGACAGGGCTGGCATGCCCAGAGCCTGGCTATTGTTCAATGTTCAGTGCAGTTGGTGGACTGTCACCACCCCTCTGCAAGGGTGGTGGCATGTGTGCAGTAGACTGTGCAATGCCCGGCTCCATGGTAGTCCTCATGTGCCCATTTCTGGCTTCTGTATGGGGTCCAGGTGGCAAAGGAGTCACTAGCTCTGTGGGTTTTGCGAGCTGCCCCTTCACTCCATACAGTGAAGGGCTGAGGGTGATGGCTTCTTTGCCTCTTCCAGGCTCAGACCTTCCATGTGGACCTGCTGCAGCACATGGAGAAGAACACCAAAATGGACGTGCAATTTATTAGTGTGAGTGATGACCTTCCTTCTCCTCCTCAGCCCTCCTTGTTCCCCCCTCCTTTCCACCCAAATGCTTTTGCTTGAGCACTAGAGGTGTTTACTTGGCTTTCCTCAGCAGGAGTTAGGGGGGGATTATCTTCTTCTGTCATGGACCAACACCCCCCCCCTATTTTGGCTGATGGTGGAGGGCTAAAGAGGGCAGGCAGCTGTTCTCCTTTGTGCAATGGGACTTGCCAAATGCTTCAACAGGGCTGAGATTTGGCATCCCGAAGGCAGAGTTCCCAGCTTAGCCTAACCACAGCCTCTGAATAGGTGTATGTCCTGTGCCATTGTAGTCCAGCTGGCCGTGCTGGTGGGTAGTGTCATGGAGGGAGACAGAGGCCTGGGGGCTTGCTGCCAGTGCAGGGGGAGCTGGGCACCAGTTCTTGCTCCTGAGATCCTGAGGCTCATTAGCCCCCTGGGACCCTTCAAAATGAAGACAAAGGTAAAGAAAGACCTTTTATAAGAGGTCCAGGTAAAGCCTGATTTCAGAGGGACTCAGATGCTCAACCACCCACCAGAGCAAGACTCTTGCTGCATCACAGTGTGGCTGGGTCTCTGGTTCCTTACCCAGCCTGGTTTGTCCCTGGCAGGAAAGCCAGAAGCAGTATGAGCTGGAGTACCAGCGCAGAGCCACCAACCTGGATAAGTGCATGTCAGACCTGTGGAGAATGGAGAGGGCCCGTGATAAAAATGTCCGGGAGATGAAGGTGAGCAGTGACTGCAGGAAGGGGAGTTGGAAAAAGAACCGGATTATTTCTCTGGAGCCAGAGCTGGTTTCTGAGCAACCTTGTCCTTCCTTAAAAGCCAAGGGGTTGACCTTGATGTTCAAAAGGCAGCAGACTTATCTGGAAAGGGGGAAACTCCTTTTCCACAGGGTGCTACTGACCTGTAGTACTCACTCCTGCCAAGCCCTTTCTTCATTTAGCAAGCCTCAGCGTGCAAGGACTTAATCCCTGGCACTCTGCTCTAGCTCCTTTGTGCTGCCCCAGTGCGAGTGGACTGTGAAGCTGGCAGATAAGACAACCTGTTTCAACCCTTCCCTTGCCGTGTGTGAGCACACTCTGATCCCTTCCTCCCTCTTTCCCCTGTGGCCCAGGAGAATGTGATGCGACTGCGCTCGGAGATGCAGGCGTTTGTCTCTGAGAGTCAGAGGGAGGCTGAGCTGGAGGAGAAACGCCGCTACCGCTTCCTGGCTGAAAAGCATCAGATGCTCTACAACACTCTGCTCCAGTTTTACAGCAGGGTACGGCCCTGGCGTGCCGGGGAGCAGAGCTGGGGGAGCAGGCAGCATGGCTTGGAGCAGGGGGCATACAGGCAGGAGGGAGCCAGGGCTGAGCTTCTCCTTGGGTGAAGGCAGCATCTGTGCATGAACTGGGCAGGAAACTCTTATTTCCTTTCTTGCTGTGGGGTCCATGCTGACTGTACTAGGCTGGGAGAGCATGGTCGGGGGAGAGGATGGAGCTGACGAGGTGTTAGCTGGGTGTGTGGCCGATGGGAGAGGGAAGGGTGATGTAGGTGTTTTAAGGCAGGGTCATTTGGACCACGGGGTATATGCTGGAGGGTGCCATCCTAGAAATTCACTCCTGTGGGGCTCTGTTTAGCCATTCCCACAAACATAACTGTGGGAGGACCTGGTCTCTAACCTAATGCCTGTGGCAGGCCTCAGCTCCCTCTGTTGTTGTTCTGCCCTGTCTGTCACCCCTTCTTCTCCCCTCTCTCTCCAGGCCCGGGGCATGATCCAGACCAAGGTGCCGCAGTGGAAGGAGCAGCTGGAGGCCAGCCGCAACCCCTCAAACAGCCATCCACAGGGTCTTCTCGTGGCCTCCCACAGCCAGGGGTATCTGTCGGGCCAGCTCACCCCCACCCACCTTGAGATGGTGAGGAGCCCATGGACAGCCTCTGCCTTGGTGGTGGTGAGGCTGCAGCTGTCCCTTTCAAGCTGCAGTCCTTGGCCGACCATGGTATTTGCTGTGTCCTTTCCTGGCCAAGATGAAGGGAAGTGTGTATGTGGGTTGCAATGGAGGAATGTGCTGGGTCTGGTTTCTGAGAGGGACTGGGTATCTCTCAGAGCATCTCCCATCTGTGGACTTAGCCTCCTTTCCTTCCAACAGGCCCAAAGACCCCTTGGTTCTTCCATGACTGGGAGTAGATCCAGCGTCTTCTCTCTGGAGCCTCCAGAAACGAGGCTGTCTCCTCAACCAGAGTCCCCCAGGCGGCCACTGCAGAGGACACCATCAGCCAGTATGACCCATGTCCAGGAGAAACACTGGGGAGAGACAGAGTGGTTGGGCCTCTCTGGGAACAGAGTTGGGCTTGGGGAGGGACCACAGCTCTATGAGACCACTGGTCCTCAGCCACATCCCTATGCACGATGAGAGGACAATGCATGTAGGAGCTGGGAAGGGCAAGGCTGAATGAAGCAGAGGGTGAGCTCAACCTTCTGAGCAGGGTCCATCCAAGACAATGTCAGGTTTTCTGACTGGCTGTGTGAGGAGGGGAACCCACAGGTGTGCAATTTTGAAAGGCTCCTTGAACCATGAGGGCTGGTTCTTACTGGAGTTCCTATTTTGGTAATGCACTTTCCCTTGCTCTACCAAATTAAATATTACCCTGCCCTGCAGAACCCAGCCAGTTACCTCATGCTTCACCTGTTTTTCCTTCCTGAAAAATTTCAGCTTAAGAAAAAGCTTAAAGCTTAAAAAGCTTAAAGCTTAAAAAAAAAGCTTTTTAAAAAGCTTTTTTAAAAAGCTGTTAAAAAAAGGGGGGGGCAGGAAGAGAGGAAAACAACCCAAATTTTTGAATTTGAGCAACCTGGTCTAGTGGGTGGTGTCCCTGTCCATGGCAGGGGGGTTGGAACAAGATGATCTTTAAGGTCCCTTCCAACCTAAACCATTCTATGATTCAGTTGCTCTGGCACAGTTGGGAAAAGGGACATCAGCCAGGCATTTGGTGGGCAGTGCCTGTGCCCTAGACATCTGGCCAAAGAGGACATAGTGCAAAGCAAGTGGTTTCAGCTTGAGTTGATTTTCTCCTGCAAGATGAATGTTATGCTATGCCCTTCTCTCTGCCTGCAGAGAAAGGCCATCTACTCCTCTAAGATAATTACTTGACTGGGGAAGCAGCAGTCCTTTCGAGGCAGCGTAGGTCTTGCAGGAGGATGCTGGACTCCAGCTGGACCCCTCTGATGCCTCCCTGCAGGTTTGCTCCCCACCGGCCGTACCTCCCGTTCAGGTTCCTTCGGCGAGGCCAGCAGCAGCAGTGAAGGCAGGAGGAGGAGCGGCATGGTGAGAGTGCAGGCTATTGTGGCCCATGCGACGGCCATCTACTCCTCTAAGATAATTACTTGACTGGGGAAGCAGCAGTCCTTTCGAGGCAGCGTAGGTCTTGCAGGAGGATGCTGGACTCCAGCTG
>KZ505643.1:2388201-2430871 GCA_002844005.1 Limosa lapponica baueri
CTGCAAAGCCCCCGCAGGGCCCCCCCCCATGCCCTGCTGCCATGGAAGGCACAGCAGTGGGGCCTGAGGGGCTTTGGGTGTTTACAGCCTGGGCCTTTCCTTCCCGAAATCCCACCTGCGGTGACCAGGTAGTAAAATGGGTTCCCCTACATGTGGCCATAGACTGGCTTGTCCCTGGCGTCCACCATTCACCTTCCTGGGTGGCAGCTGCTGAGGGAGTTCAGTTTGGTGGAGGATTAGGGGTTAGTGAGCTGCCAGTGGTGGGCTGGATCTTGCCCTTTGAGCCACAGACGGCAGCGATTCCTCGGAAGATCCACCTTGTCTTTGCTGTCTACTGGGCAAATTCCCTGCAGGACCACGCCAGGGCTTCTCCATCCTTCTGCCTGGCGACTGAGGAAGTGGGGTGGGGGCTTGAAAGCAGCCACCTTCCCCCATTTTACCCCTTACTGAAGCATGGGATGGTGCCTTCATCTTCCAGTGACCCCGCTTCCCTTGCATCCCCCACAACCATCACCGGCACCCACCCTCCATCACCAGCACCCCTCACCCTCACCCCCTCCCAATCTGCCCCTGCCCCTCTCTGCTGGGGGAAAGGCAAGGAGCCCCATGGCAGCGGGATTACCGGGGGATTCGGGCCGCGGCAGGCAGCCACCTCCTCCCCATTGGCTGGAAAAGCCTCTTAAAAGTGGAGAAGTGCTTTCTGCCCGCTCAGCACCCGCCGGTCTCCACCGACCTGAAACCATAAGCGGCTGTTGACCCACATCCATGCTGGGAGCGCCGTGGGGCACTACCTGCACCCACAGGAGGTAAGGGGGTCCCCTACGTGGGGCATCCCCCTGGGTTGGCCACAGGCAGCTTTGCTGGGCAGCTTGGAGCTGGAGGAAAGCAGGCTGAGAGAGGGATTAGCTCTCTAGAGAGGACATAGTTGCCTTGAAGGAAGGAGCAGGGCACAAGAGACTTGCTCGACAGGCGCTGGATTCCTGCAGGCATCTCCCCGTGCCTGGCTGACGGCGTGCCCACCATGGAGCAAAGAGCCAGTGGGACCATCTAACTGGGCGCCCTCGACCAGAGCCAGGAAGCACTAGCCAGAGGGAGAAAGGAGCGCCGCAGACAGGTCTGCTCGGCCCTCAGAGGCTCAGCCCGTGCTCAGGAGGTCATCGCTTCGTTGTGCAGGTCAGTGGCATGGAGGGATGCTTGCATCCTGGCACCAGCTGCCGAGGGGATAGCTCGTCCCAGGCCTGCACTCATTCAATTCTCTATCAAATGCTTTCCCATGGTGTTGTCTGTGAGCTGGGGAGGCTGGTGGCATGAATCGTGGCCCTTGCATTTAATAAACAGACCCCCACCCCACCCCATACTGTGTGGAGGCACGAGGAGCCATCCTAGCATTTGTGTGGCTTTTCCTGGACGCAGCTTGCCTGGCACAGCAGGGCTTTGCTGGGCATTCTCCAGCACCGACTGCTCTGTGTGCATCCAGGGACTGGCAGCCACAGCTGAACCTGTTGACCTGTTGTGTCCTTCTCCCTCCCAGCCAGGGCTTGTGACTTCTGGTGTCGGCACCAGAAGTCTTCTCCTGGCACCCACCTGCAGCTAACTCTGTGGCAGTGCCTGCTCTGGCCCACCAGCATGTGATGCACGGGGAAGGGCATGTGCCTATGCTGATGAGCTTTCAGGCACATGTAAAATTACCCATGGTATTTTTACCTGGGAATAAAGCTCCTTAACTGAGGATAAAATAATAGCAAGCTGTAGAGCGTGCAAAGGCAGGTGCAGGGTACACAGTGTGACCACCACGTACAGCCATGAGCAGAAGAGCCAGCATATGTGCCGTGGTGTTAGGAACAGGGCAGCTCTGAACTGCCTGGCTCAGAGCTGGGATGAATCTCCAGCAGAGCTATGCTATATAGCATATTGGCTTTGGAGGCATCTCTGCAGGTGAGCTCCTTTGGTGTACCTCATCTTTTTCAGCCAACATCTAGCTGCAGGCAGGTAAAAGCCCCTTCATGTCTTGCTGTACAGTTGTTTAGCACTGAGCAAGTGGCTCCTGCAGAGGTACCCATCCAGCTCCAAACTCAGACAGGGCTGATGGATAGTTGTCTAACGTGCTCTTCAAAATCAGGTGCTTTTCACTCATCATTGACAGGAGATGCTAGAGAAATCTCTGAAGGGCATGCCACAGAGAGACAAATATTTTCTTGCTAGGAAGCTGGGGGAAAAAATGAATTGCAAGGATTTGATTGATTAATTTGATTTGTGGTGCAGGACAAGATCAAGAAGGGCGAGGCTGGGAGAGGGGCTTGGATAAAAAAACTTAGGGTGTGTTTAGTGTCAGTCGCTCTTATTTGGGGTAGCTATGTGCAACAAATGATGCAGTGGTGGAGCACCAGCATAGATTGAGAAATCATAGTGTTTTTGCAGCAGGTGACCTTTTGTCCAGCTGTACCTAGCTTGTCAGTCAGGTGGAGCTGGGACACGAGCAGCAGGCGGGTAATGGCAGAAACAGAGCAAGACTGTTCAGTCTGTTTGTCCTGGTGCTAGTGATCCAGATGACACCAGAAAGGGTGTGAGGGGGAAGATGTGAGTGTCTGGAGAGTTTATAATTAATCTTTTCTTCCTTGCAATGATTCTTTGCCTTGAAAATGTCTTTATAGCACCCTGTTCTCAATTAATGCCTTTGTCCCTTGACACAATCCCTGAAGGGGATAGATGGGAGTAGCCTGCGCCATCCCCTGTAGTTCAGCCTGGGAGTTGTTAGGATATGGCCATCCAGAAGAAGAGCTGCCTCAATCTACACTCAGAGCCAGATCTTGCTCCCTTTTTTCATGGATGACGGGGTCCTGAAAGTTTGGGGATCTCTGCAACAGGGACCTGTGGTGGTGGCAGATGGCTGGGTACTGTTATGAACAAACCCTTAAGTGTTTCCAGGAGCAACAGTCCCCTGGGGAGGGGAAGGAGGGAGACCGCTGTGGGTGGCTGGTGACTCTGATTCCACCCTTCCCTCCACAGGTAAATCTTGGCTTCGGCACCTGACTAAAACCAACCAGCCAAGACCGTTTTGTGCATCCTCACATCGACACACTGTGGGTGCAGGTGCCTTGTGCCTTGTGGAGGGGTCCAGAGCTGGCCTAGTTGCCTTCTCTTGCAAGTCCCTCACCCAGCATCCCCTAGACTATGGTTTCAGACCCCTCTCAGACCACTTTCCAGCCCTGTTTCCAGCCTTGTCTCTGCAGCTTGAGAAAGACCAGTCCCTCTCCTTTTCTGTAAGATTTAGGGGTGTCACAGGGTAGGACCACCTCTTGCCAAGTAAGGGCTCTTTACCTAGACTCTGCCCCAGCCTGTGACATCCGTGCTTTTACCTGTAGGATTTCTACTTGTTTAACCTGCAGCACATCAGTGCTATGGGAATTGGGACAAGTCGTCTCCATTGCTTGGAGGACATGAAGAAGAGGGACTGCCTTGAGAAATGCATCCAGAACAAAAGCTCCCAGGTGCCAGCCCTGTGTGTACTGTCCATAGGAGTGTCCTTGTCCCCTTGGCAGCCTCCAGTCAGCACATGACTGCTGGTATTTCCCACAACTGCTAGTGCCAAGGGATGGGGACATTGCTGCCATCTCATAGTCCTTCAACCAAGGGAGCTGGGAGGAGAGAGGACCCACGCTGGGGGTGTACTGCCAGCAGGATGGTGATACAGCAGACTGAACCTGGCAAAGCCCATCTCAGGCCTGGAGAAAGTCCACCTGCTTTCTAACACCCATCTGATGCTACTTAGGAGCATCTGTAATCAAAGGCCAATGATGTTTTTGCATACAGGTGTGAAAATAAGCCTGGCTGACCAAGAAACTGAGGCCAATGGGGCTGGAAGGGGCATAACAGAGATCCGATGCCTGCAGAAGAAAGGAGAAAAACATACCCACAGCAGCCAACTGGAGCAAAATTCCTGGGCAGCTTAAGCGCCCCGAGAGCAACTCACAAGACATCCTCTCTAATTCCCTCCTTCTCCCCCCTTAGGCTTTGTTCCGGCCCCTCTGTGTAGGTACAGAGCCCTAATCTCTCTGGCATGCAAATAACCATTGCCACCAGTTTGCCCATGCTCTCCCCCTTCACCCATTTCCCAAATCTGGCCCCTCGCGGCAGGGAAGGGAGGGTGATGGAGAAGGCTGTGCACAGAGGCCTCCCAGAGGAAAGCACAGCAGGGTTAATGGACCTCCTGTGCCTCACTGCTGGAGGCACCTGTGGCAAGGAAGGCCCTGGAAGGTTCCCAGCTGGAGCAGACCAGGAGGGGAGAGGCTCAGAGGAAGATCTTGGGAACCAAGTGGGGTTCACATTGCTGGCTCTCACCTCTCAGCTGCCTGCAGGCAAGGCTGGATATGGAGCAAGCGGTGTGCTACGCATCCTGACACCCCCCCAACATCAGATGCAGCTCTTCATTCTCAGCTGGGAGCTGTGACCCTGCTTGGCTGTGTCTGACCAGGGTTTATGGAGCTGTGGGCTGCGCTGAGCTCAGGAGGACCTTCCCACCTCTGCCCAGCTCTCGCTTGACCTCACACCCTGAAGCAATGCTGCCTTGCCTGGCAGGATGAAGGTGCTGAGAGATGTTGTGTTCCCTCAGTGAGGGTCTTGGGGCTTGTATATAGTGGGCATGGAGAGAAACCATGTAGTAAACGTTTGTCTGCTGTGCTTTTCTCTTCTTGCAGAGCCTAGAGATTTTTCTCTCTCTTTCTCTGTTGCTCTACCTTCTGGTTTGCCTTTCTCCTCCCAGGCTAGACGATGGGGAGAGCTGACCCAGAGGAAGGGCATCTCCCAGCTCCTGTGAAGCCCCCAGATGGTGGCTGGGGCTGGATCGTGCTCTTTGGCTGCTTTGTGATCACCGGCTTCTCCTATGCCTTCCCGAAAGCCGTCAGTGTCTACTTCAAGGAGCTCATGAAAGATTTCCATGTGGGCTACAGTGATACAGCCTGGATCTCCTCCATCATGCTGGCCATGCTCTATGGGACAGGTGATGCTTGGATATGCTTCCCCCTCCCTAACTTGTGCCTTCCCTGCCCTGCTACAGGCCCAGACCTTGTCCCCATGGGCTCGCCTCACACTCACTGGCCTGGTCATGAACCATTATGCAGAATACAATCGTCCCACCACTTCTCTTCTAGAAGTGTGCTGCATTTCATGTCCCTGTTTCCTCTGCCCCAGCAGACCTTGGGGATCACCCCACCTGGCTTTCAGTTAACATGGGGTTTGCTCCCACTGCTGAAGTGCTTCCCCTCTCACACCAAGCTCCTTCTTGTTCCCAGGTAACAAGGGCCTGAAGGCAGGGGAAAACAGGTCTCCACATTGTAGTCTCTCTTCCTTGGCCAGGCCCAAGGGCTGTGTATCTGAGCAGCCAAGCAATGATCTCTGTCATTAGTGTTTCATCTTCCCCAAGTGCCCTGCTTGTGCAGGTTGCTCCTTCCCAGTTATCCTATCTCCTTCTAGTCTCCTACTGTGTCTCCTCTGCTTTCTCCCAGGACCAGTATGCAGCATCATGGTGAACCAGTTTGGCTGCCGGCCTGTGATGCTCATCGGTGGGCTGCTAGCTTCCTCTGGGATGATCCTGGCATCTTTTACCACCAATATCATTGAGCTTTATCTGACAGCTGGCGTGCTGACGGGTGAGAGCCCCAAGAGTTGGGAGGGATAGACTCATCTGGGGAAGAGCCAAGACCATGTTTCATCTCTCCTTAGCATTGCCATGGCTCACATCAGGTCTCCCCTCACCTATTTGCACCTGTTCACAGGAGGCATCTAGTCTGGAACGTTGCATCTACTGCATCTAAACAGACAGGGTCTGTGGTTGAGGGGAGAGGGACAGAAGAAATGGAAGTGATGCCCAGTGATCATGGCAACTGGGATGGCATCCATATGTTGGGGTAGGGGAGGGAGGCAAATTTCCTGTTTAAGCTACAAGTCCTGTCTAAATGTGGCCACAGCTACCAAATTCAAATACGGTTCAGGTAAACAGGCTGGTTTAGCCCATCTTCTCCAGGGGTACCCCACCAACGTGAAGGAGCAGACAGTTGTGAGGAACACGTGAATCCCATCATGGGACATCAGGACTAGCATATTCTGAGGGGAGTTTTCAGCTTGTTCCAAACCGCATCTCATGTTCTTCCATTCCCTGTCTCCCTCCTGGCTCTCACCCTCATGTAGGTCTGGGTATGGCATTGAACTTCCAGCCCTCACTGATCATGCTGGGCACCTACTTTGACAAACGTCGGCCTCTTGCCAATGGACTGGCTGCTGCTGGGAGCCCTGTCTTCCTTTCCTCCCTCTCTCCACTGGGGCAAGTGCTGCTGGAGAAGTTTGGTTGGCGAGGAGGGTTCCTTATCATGGGGGGCCTTCTCCTTAACTGCTGCACTTGTGGGGCAGTCATGAGACCCCTGGATATGGGCATGAAGCGGAAGATGGAGAAGGCTCAGGACAAATATGAAGCCAAGGAGATGCTGCCCATAGGAGGGAAATCAGAGGAGGGAATCAGCACCACTGATGGAACCAAGAAATCCAAGAAAGCTAAGAAGAAGCCCAGGAAAGGAAAGAAGCTTTTGGATTTTAGTATCTTTTCCAACCGAGGGTTTATCATTTACACTATTTCAAAGTTCATCCTGGTCTTGGGTCTCTTTGTGCCCCCCATATTGCTGGTCAACTACGCCAAGGACACAGGTGTACCAGACACAGAGGCTGCATTCCTGCTCTCCATCATTGGTTTCATAGACATCTTTGCCCGCCCGGCCTGTGGCATGGTGGCAGGGTTGAAGTGGGTCCGCCCTCACGTGTCATACCTCTTCAGCTTTGCTATGCTTTTCAACGGCTTGACAGACATCTGCAGCGCCAGGGCTAGCAATTATACGGGGCTGGTCATTTTCTGTGTCTTTTTTGGCATCTCTTACGGCATGGTGGGGGCACTGCAGTTCGAGGTGCTGATGGCCATCGTTGGCTCCCAGAAGTTCTCCAGCGCCATCGGACTGGTCCTACTTATCGAGGCTTTCGCTGTGCTCATCGGTCCACCCTCTGCAGGTAGGTTCTCTTGCTGCAAAACACAGGTGATTCATTTGGCTGCCGTTCCACTGGTATTGCAGGTGTTGGGCATGGGCACGGTACTTGAAGAAAGACGCTATTTCAAATTTCCCCTGGAAGCTGACGTGAGAGCTCCCGGTCTCATTCCAGGTGCCACAATGCTAAATCTGAGCAGGGGCAGAAAAAGCCAAGTGATACTTCTCTTTCTGCTTTGCTCAGAGACCTGAGCAATGGCAGGTGTACAGAGCTACCCGGTGGCATGAGTTCCACTGTCCCTCAATCCTGATCAGGGGCGCTTCCCTCTCTTTCACGCTGGGATCCAGGTCTCTGCCTTCACTGTGAATGCTGCATAAAATCGTGTTATGGGTAGGGTCAGGCACGTGCTGCAGGCAAACCTTTTGAGAGTCTTCAGTAGGAAAAGACAAGGATCTTTCAAGTTCTCCCTGGTGTCCATGGCCTTTTGATTGCTGCTGTGTATAAGGATCTCAGTTTGTGTTGATCCCACGGCACAGGCATTTTGGTGTCAGTCAATTCAAAGCAGTTTGTGGAGCCACCTGAGGCATTTGCCATTACTTTTTTTAAAGAGGATGAAGCCACTCACAGCTTCTCAACCAATCTAGTCTAGGACGCAGTCCATGGTAAGGTCCATGCCCCACAAACAGCCCATAAATAGGTTGTTGAATGGGGAGAGACCCTTCACCCGAGAGGCTGGTGTATGCTCCTGTGAAGTGTCTGGTCAGGTCTGAGAAAGCTAAGTCATGCCAAAGGATCATTTCCAAATGAAGTGCAGTTTCCTGCATGTGTGATTTACGAGGAAGGGTCAGGGACGGACCATGGGCAAATCCCCAGGCAGGAACCACTCCGTTGCTTCCTTCACTCCCTTTCTTTGGCTGCAACACGTGGGCTAAAGCCCATCAGTGAAGAGCCCTGTGTGAATGAGCCTTTTCCCAGTATGTTCCCCCAGCTCTGAGTGAAACCCACTCTCAGCAATTCTACCCAGCTCTCGGGTGAAAATTGGTGCTCTAGAGAGGACCCTCTTGATGCTAACAATGATTCATGTCCCATCTTACAACCTGTGGGGCAGTCGGCAGTCCCAGGCCAGGGAGAGTCAAGAAATTTGTGTCTGGGAGGCAGCTGCAGAGAGGTCATGAGAGGAGAGGGGGATTTAACAGCACCTTGCTCCAAGGACGGTGATGAGGGACACCCTTTACCCCTCCTGCCTCGGTTCAGCTGTGCCTTGGTACCGTGCACATGCACAATGGGACACAGATGGTGCAGGGACACTGAAGAATGGTGTTGGAACCAAGTTGTGGTTCCCACCTTCTCCCGGGGGGGACTCACTGCTGCAAGGACCCCCCTGGTATGGGAAGCTTGAGTGTGCTGGCAAATCCCACAGCTCGGAGTTGGTGGAGCAGCACTTGGCTGGAAGAAGGGGGAGGGTTTGAACAAAGTGGCTTTGTTTGGTGTAATCCTCCTGAGCTGCTTCCCTCTCTGTGGGGCTGAGGGGGTTTGGCACAGGAT
Source organism: Limosa lapponica baueri (assembly GCA_002844005.1). Taxonomy (NCBI): domain Eukaryota; kingdom Metazoa; phylum Chordata; class Aves; order Charadriiformes; family Scolopacidae; genus Limosa; species Limosa lapponica. The sequence continues at coordinate 2,396,770 of KZ505643.1, forward strand.
AAGCTACACACACACGCATGCACACGCGCGCGCATGCATGCACGCAGGCTCCTCGCTCGCCGCCCAGCTTGAGTGAACAGGGGCACATTCAACCGGGGAGGAATTCGCCACGTGCCTCCCATGACTGCTCCAGGAGGCACCTCAGTGTGCCCTGGGGCTGGTTTCAGGCCATGCACTGTAGTGCAGGAGGGACTGGTGGGTCACATGTGCTGTCAGGAGCACGCAGGACTGGGATGAAGCCTCCGGTCACCACGACTCCATCCTATAATCAGTGGGTGGGTGCCATCCTGACCATAATGGGGTGGCTGCTCAGGCTCCCCAGCACTGAGGACTGGGAACCTTCCCTCCATTGCCAGCTCTGATGCATTCAGAAAGTGCACTGAGAATGTCTCTTTGGCAGAGAGATCATCAGGTGTAGGCCAGCCAAAGGGATTTCTCTGCCAAAGAGAAGTTTTTCCCCTCCTCTGAATGTCTTCCTGACATGATAGCTTAAGAAATAGCAATGCTTTCTCAAATTTTGTTTCTTTTCTGAGACTGGACAAGCCAAGTCCTCAAAGGCTCATCTCACCTTGGCAAGAAGAAAATGGCCCACCACGACATGAGGCAATAACATTGGTGTGTCACAATTATTTAACCTTGTGCAAACAAGGGAAAACACCAAACCCGCACTCTTGCAGGACTTTCCCTGGTGTGACTCTTGCCCAGAGTGATTTTTAGATATTCGGGAGCCTGGCTCTTCCCTTGAGAAATGGGTCCTCAGCCAAATGCAGGTGCTGCCCACCTATGCTGGGCTGTCCATGCAGGAGTGCATAGCCTGAAGCTAACTGTCTCATTTCTTCTACAACCATCAGGCCGCTTGGTCGATGCTCTCAAGAACTACGAGGTGATCTTCTACCTGGCGGGCTCAGAGGTGGTGCTCTCTGCTGTCTTCCTGGCCATGGCCACCTACTGTTGCTTGAACCGAGGGAAGAAGGAGCCTCCCCCAGAGAAGAACCCCCCAGGTGGTGGGAGCGACACTGAGGAAGCAGAGTCTGATGTGCAGGAAGCCGAGGAGCACAGCAGCGACAACCACCAGCCAACCCACAACACTGACAATGCCATGGTGGCGGCCAGCGAGGAGGCCAACCATGTGGCAGAGGAGCAGAGCGGGGAGGGAGGCGGGTGTCCCGAGGGGGACGGGGAGGTTTTGGCACAAGACGGCTGCAATGCTGACCAGACGGTGGAGAGGGACAGTTTTTAGCCAGGGCAGAGGAAGGGGGATGTATAAAAACTGGCCGTATTTGCGTGCACCTCAGCGTGGGAGGGTAGGTGGGATATGGGGGTGGAGAAAGGTGAGACGAAAGCAGATGTAAGAAGCAAGAGGGAGAGGTATAAGAATAGCTGGTCCTTATGTACATACGTCCACATACCTACCCAGTGATACGTCTGCTTGCATCCTGCAGCCATGCTGGTACAACGCAGGCTCAGAGCAGCCCAAACACCAAAAAAGAAAAAAAAATAATGATACTCTTCTTTCCTCGCTTCCAAACCAGCCCTGGGAAAAGTCTTCTGAAGAGGCTGCCAAGGACTCTCCTTTTCCTTCTGCATTGTCACCGTACAGAACACAAACAATTAGAGACTCTTTGTAATCAGATCTGGTACGCTTTGGTCTGGTGTCAGTGTTTCCTCCGCCCCACTTCCCCGGTCCGGTTGGGATAGGGCCAGGCTAGCTGGCTGTAGGCTCAGGAGGTGGTGTAGTTCATAGCCGTCACCTGGGCCACCTCCAGCTGCAGCCAGCATGGAGGGCTAGAACACTGCCTTCCCTGCAATACCTCCCTGGGGCGCTGACCAAACTGGTGGGACACCAGCTCCAACCACCCGGAGCATCTTTTGTGGGTGGTACACATGGTGCTACTTTTCCCAGCAGGGAAGCGCTGGGTTAGAGGCCGCTGCCGAGGGGCCAGAAGAAGCCATCTGAGAAAGGCTAATGCCATTAGGTGAGCAGCCACGGGTGGGAGCCTCGCCGACAGGAATAGCCGGCTTTATCCGGGCTGAAGTGAGTCCTGTTGACGTGTGAAGGGAACAACTTGGCCCCTACGGGGGTGGGGGTTTCAGGGCAGGTAAATAACCGTGTCCCCAGCGATTATCCACTCAGCAGGAACAGCACCAGACGCCTGTGTGTTTTCCTTTTTAAATAGAGAAAACGCCCTTACGTAAAGGAATCAAAGGTGAGGCAGAAGGACAAGCTGCAGCCCCTGGGTGCCACTGACGAGGGTGTTGGAGCACGTGGTAAGGCAGGCATGACCCCCTCACCCCCGCGGCAGTGGTGGATTTCTAGATTCAGAGAGGACAACCTTCCCTGGCATGCTTAAACCACTCCTAATCTGCTTTAGGACTGGATCTTTCATAAACACCCCCGGCCAAAGCCCTTTCTTCCGGTTTCCTGAACTGCTTCACCTCAGGGGCCCCGGGGGAACCTGTGACTACAGCGAGGGATCAAAAACTAAGCAGAGGGCTACAGGGAAGGCAGCTCATGGGACCACCAAAACAGGGGTTTCGTTCCAGACCAGACTGAGCACAAATTAAGGGGCAATGGGTGAAAGCCTGCAGGACCCATAAAGCCGTTTAGACCCAGAAAGGGAGTGGGGACATGGAGGAAAGGGTTTCATTCTAGATGCTTCCAAGCAAAGAGCAGTAAATGATGAGCAAAGTAAAGCTGGTGGAGAAAGACAGTTTAAGAAGAGACATAAGAACTGGAAATTGGAGGGGAGAAGGTAAAGCCTGTCCCACCTTGGCTAACACTACCCTTATTAGCTCTGATTGTGAGCCAGTCACAGCGGTGACTTTGGGCTTTATTCCTATTCAAAGCCACTTAGAAACATCCCAAATCAGACTAAGCACCACGACAAACCCCAGATAGATGCAAAGCTCTGGGAGCACGAGCAGCAGCAGCCAGGATGGTGGAGCCTCGTAGGCATCCATTCACTGCTCCCCAAACTTGTTCTCCCCTCCCCACAAGGAAAGATCACTGTTTCTGCTCTGCTGGACCAAGTTATCCTGCAGCTCTCTCCCCAGCAACCCCAAACCCCCTCCCCTGGTATGAGTTTTCCTTATTGACCCAATACCCCCTCCAAGAAGCAGCCCAGAAGTCCCCAGAGGTCCAAGGTCCACAGTGTGAAAGCAACTGCCCTCATCAGTGCCAAGCAGGTCATGAGAACAAGGTCCCCTCTGTTTCCTTGTCACCAGTCATTCCCCACTAAGCCTCTCGCTCTTAAATCTTTTCACAAAAGCACAAAAAGGCCCTTGGGACACCAGATCTCACCCCAGAGGGTGCTGTGAGATACCCAGCCCTCTTCCTTCCCCTCCACCACTCAGGTTGCAAAAAAAACCTTGGCCTTGTTGGCTTTCAGGTGGGCTCTGCTGAAGCCTTTTCTCCTGTTCCTCTTAACCGCTCCGTATCTTGGCACAACGAAGAGCTCTGAAAGAGGATCAGGGACTTAAGCATCAGCTCAGGCTTGTGATGCAACAGCTGAGCTGTGTAGAGAAGCTGGCCCTGGAGGCGCGTCCAAGGATGCCACCAGGTTGGACTGGTGGCTTTACAAGGCTGCTGTTCCCCCTGGAAGCCAAGATGCTGGTACTACTGGGAGGACTGGCCTTGCTACAGCATTTATAAGCCTCCTCCTCTGGAAGCCTGTGCTGCAGCGACCACTGCCTCTTGGCAGAGAGAGTATCCACCACTGTGACCAAGAAAATAATGGGCAGCACATGACACTCCTTCCCATCGTATTTTAAGATTAAAACCAAAGGAGGATGAGCAAAAAAAAAAATCAGTGAAGAAAACCCACGAAGGACAGGAAATGAAATGTCGTATTTTTCTTTATTAGAGACAACAGTCAGTACATCAGAGTCCGTTTAAATCTTCCAGAGCAGCTTGACCATGGATGGCTTTCTTCCAGGCACCCACAGAGATGACGAAGCTCAAAAAAAAAAAAAAAAAAGAGAAAAAACAAAACAAACATCTCGATCATAAATTAATGCCCTTAAATAACTTACTTCCCTACCACTAGAACGTAATGACAGAGAAGTCCAAACCCTTGCCTCTGGGAAGCACACCACGCCTGGCAGTCGTGCTGCCCACTAAAAGAGAAAGTGCCATCTGCATCTGGGATCAGCCCGCAAGGATGGAGGCAGAAGAGAAAAAGAAGGTGGAAAGAAGCAGCCTCAAGTTTTCCTTTCCCCCCCCTTCCCTCATGCTGGGGAGCGGGACATGAGCTACTGCTTCTGGCTGGCCCAGGGGCAGCGCAAAACAGCTGTGCGGAGAGGAGAGCAGGGGGTGGCACGCTAGTCACGCTTGGCACTAAAGATCTCAAAGCCTCTGCCTACAGGCCACGTCTTCCTCTCTCTGCAAGGCTTCCTGTCTCTCCTCTCTAGCTTAAGGACGGGATACCTCCTTTGAGGTTCTAAGGTGGCTCCTCCTGGTGCCTGCGCAAGGATAAGAGTGCGCGGGACTGGCTGCATACCCTCTAGAAGCACGTTTGGTCACTGTCCGTCACAAGGTGCCGTAGGAGAGGAGAACGATGGAAAGGAAATGCATGCAACTTTGCTGTTATTCCCAGGAACCTACTCCCAGGAATCTGCCAGCCTCAGACAAGCACCCTCACCCCAGCATCTCTGCCGAATTGGGGGGCTCCTTCCTAAGCCAGGTCCCTCCTTCCCACAGGGAAGGGCAGAGCCACACCCTGCAGGATTCTAGCCCTGGGATGTGGCTATGGAGTGTGCAAGCAGGGCCAGCTGCATAGGAGCTCAGGAACCGTGAAGAGGACCCCAGCTCAGGGACCGGTAGCCAGGGGAAGAGACTTGAAAATCTTTGCAGCAGGGCTGCAGCAGCTCAGCATGGCAGGCAGCTACTTCCACCAGCCCCTCGGATGGGGGGGGCGATGATCAGATCACATGCACCACCACCAGTTTGAGGCACCATCACAGACTTGCTCCCATTTTTTAAGAACAGTGGCACAGAGAGCTGGGAACAGTGGCAGTGATCATCCTGCAAAAATCTGTCCTGCAGCCCACAGGGACAGGTGGAAAGGACAGAGGAAAAACTTAAAACGGGCCAGAGAATGGGAAGGGTGAGGACAGCGAGCAGTGGGGTAAGAAAACAATGCTGGTGCTAACACTTTCCCATAGCACAAGGGGAGGACCGAAGGGAGCTGTTCTCACCATTTGCAATCATCTCCAGATGTTTAACTGGCTTCCATGTGCCAGAGGGGAGTGGTGCATCCCACAGGCTCAGCAGTGTCCTGTCTGCACACAGCGTCACGTGGCGGTGCGGCAGGAGATTTTTTGCTCCCCACACCTCAGTACCCGAGCTGGGCAGCAGAAGTCTCTGGAGGAAAAAGGAATATCCAGGCAAACAAGCAAGGGAAGGGAGAGGAAAGCAGAGGTTGGTCCCAATCCAACCAGCTACCCCCACCCAAAGCAGAGGAGGAATCCCAGGCTGGACATACACAGAAATCACAGAGGATGAATTGCCATGTGAAATACATGTTTTTATAACAGTCTGCAAAGTCTTTCCTCTGGCCAAGCTGGCACACTCAGGCATCATCAATGAGCTTTTCACCATTTGCCTCCTCCTTTCCGCTACCCTCTCTCTCACTTCCTCCTTCTTCTTCTTCTTCTTCTGCCCCGTCCGTGTATGTGTCCTTCTGCCCATAGTTGAGAGTCGTGCGGGCAAGGTCCACCTCAATGGGAAAGACATCCGCATCTCGGAGCACAGCATAGCAGTCGTCGTAGTACTTGGACATCGTGGAGACAAAGCGCTGGAGCTGGAACACGATGTCTTGCACTGTAGCAGAGACAAGTTGGGAACAAATCAGGCAAAAAAAATTCTTCAAAAGCAGAGCACGAAAGCTGTGACCAAGCCTCCCTCACCAATATTAGTTACAGCCTTCTACGCATTAACCCCTTTTGGCCCCTGAAGGCGGATTTCTTGGGCACAGCCAGAGAAGGGTTCTCCAGCAAAGACTTTGAAGAGCTGAGACGAAGGAGCACGAAGGCCAAAGCCGTGTCTGCCTGAGCCCTTCAGGTGCTGGATGCAGCAGTGGTACTCACCATGCTTCTGGTCCAAGAGCTCTATTTTCTCTAGCACGTCCTTCCTCATCTTGGCAAAGCGTGTGCGAGCCTCCTGCCGGCAACGTAGGATAAGGCGGTATTCATAGTTCCCGGTGCTGACCCGGTAGAGGGGTTCACCCAGAGCCTGCCAAAAACACGGGGCCATTTTAGACTCCCACAACAGTGCGGACTCACAATGACCTTGGGTTATTGCAGCCCCCTCACGCTCACCGGAACTGCGGTCAGAAAGCACAAAACATTAGGAACGCTGAGCCACAACAACAAACTGGCAGTCAATGGGGCCATTTTGAAGGCCAAATACATGCCAACTGTGGTAAAGAAAAGCAGCACTACTAAGCAAAGACAGAAGGACAGACACCTTTCAACCCAGCGTGGAGAAGGCTTCTTGTCTGAACTATCCAGGCAGGCACTATGAACAAACAAGTCTAGGGTCTGAAGAATATATTAATTTATATCAATTGCATAAAAAATTCTGCCCTCCTCTGCAAGCTTCACCCTACACTGATTGCCTGACACTGGGAAACCTTGTGGTATCTACAACCATCCAGACCCAACGCTGGAAACCAGTAGGGATGGACTTAAACACTGTCCCACAAAAGAGTTTTGATAGAAAGGGGTTAGGTCTGTCAGCAAAACAGCATTCTCCTCTGGCACCTGTAAACATAACATATCTAAAAATCCCGTGTTACTATGGCTTGGCATGCTGTATGTGCCAAAACCCAACTCTGCCGGGCAAGACTGGGATTCTTTCCTTCACATTTAGCAGGAAAGATATAATTTAATGTTGTGTTAGGAAAGTCTTATTCCTTCCGGTCACTGGGAATTGGGCATTCCAAAAATCCAAATCCCCGTTCTGAATCGATATCTAGGATAAAACAAGTCCTTACTTTTATGCAGGGAAACCGGGCAGGGAAATAGGGAACACCTTTAGCTATCTTGAACAGCGCTGTTAAGCATTAGTCATAAAACTCTAAACCAGACAGCAAATTGGTACTGGAGAACATTGCCAGGTGGTTGTTTTTTTTAAGTCTTTTGATTTTAAATTACCTATTTTTGGGAAAAACCCTATTGTTAAGAGAGATTCTTTAACCAATTTTCCTCAACTACAAATACAGCTTTCACATGCGTTCTGCTGGAGAAGCTAAACCTCCATTTCTCAGAAACAAGTCCAGAATTACTGATAAGCTGTACACTACACACAAATGGCATCTGTGAAGATAACACCTTAATCCTCCTTACACAAGCTAATATGACTTAAACACTGAGACAGGCAACCACCGAGCAAACAAGCCGCAGGGGAGATGCCTGGTCCCTCTACTGTTCCACAGCACCAGCGATTCATGACAGTTATCGGCAGTGTTTCCTAAGTAGCATTTAAGGATCTCCAATTTCTAACATATTAAGGACAAATGTGTGTAATTCGTAGGATGTATTCACTAGTTTGGATGCAGACAGGCAGAGGAACGATTTTGCAATTAGAAGGCAGTGCACGCAGGGGAGCTGCAGAAGGAGAGCATGCAGTTGCCACAGGGCTGGTACTCACAATGCAGCTGTACTCTTCATCATCCATCTCTTTGACTTTCAGGCAGTAAGACTTCATAGGATTATGGAAAGAAAAAAGGCAAAAAGCAAAAGAATAAGAAAATATTAAGAATTAGAAGCTATTTCATTATCACTCATAGACATATGGTTGTACCATTTCAAGCCTTCCATGGATGCTGCAGCTAGGGACACTGGGGAAAGCACAGTGGGATCAGAGTATATTAAACATCCCAGGTGGAAAGAAAATCTATTTAGAGAAAGATGGGAAAATGGCGGGGGAGAGACAAGGCACTTAATATTTATATTACTGAAGCAAACACTTTAGATAAGTATAATCTAAGAGAAAAAAAACTGCATTCATCTACTGTTTGGGAAAACACAGCACCAGAAAAGTATGAGGAAGGACTAATTAAAGAGGGGGAAAAACAAGATAAATTGTGGGAAGGACTGATGTGGGAAGAGATGCTGCCATATTCACTTGCCCCAGGGCTGCAGCTCCAAATACTTCTCTAAACTGATAAGAGGAAATAGATTCCTACAGTTATAGAACAGATGCATTTAACAACCCTACCCTGGTTTTTAGGGTGTAGAAAACAAGGGATGAGTGGAATGGTGAAGGGGGGAAAAAGTAGCATGGTCTAAATGAAAACAAACATGATTTGACAGTGATTTAATATGGCTAAAGAAAGACTATCCAAAACTACCTGAAAAATATGGACTCTGAGGCTGGTGAGCTGTTTAGGGAAGTTCAAGAGCATAAGTTGCATAGGAACTCTTTACAAATAAATAAAGATACTAATTTGCTCATGTAGAAGGTAAGTCATCTTGGTTCTGGGAGATCTCTCTTACCAGTGAGAACTATTGGGTCAAAAGCAGGTGTCTGAATCTGAGTAATCTGGCAATAGACAAAGAATTGGAAAAAATAATGCATTCTTGCATGGATTGTGGAAGAATGGACATGTGACAGTACAGGCAGTACATGACCCTCAAGATACGATTCTAGGAAACTTAATTTCAACCAGCACTCAAAAAAACAAACAAAAAAAGCAGCTCACCAAATATTCAAACTTGACATCCAGATATTTTTTGATAGTCAGCCTTGTGTCAGGAATGGCTTTATTCAGATACGTATTCAAGTCAGTAAGCATCTGCAAGGGAAACATCCTGTTGCTGAATGTAAGACCAAAAAGCATGACTACGCTTCATCAAGTGCAACCTTCTAACCAGCACAGGTCATGAGACTGCCTCGAGTTAAGTCTTTTTAACTAGAGCGTATCTGAAAGAAAATAATTGATCTTGACTCAGAATTGCCACAGAGTGAGCATCCAATACTGTCCCTGGCAAGCGCTTCCAGCGTTAGAAATGCATGCCTCACTTCTAGTCTGAATTTGTGCTCTTTCAAAGAATCTTGTTTCATTCTCACCTAGTCCTGGAAACTGCTCTCCCTGATTCAGAGGCCCACTATCCAACATTGTCAATCCAACATCGCACATAAAGTGGTGCCCAAATCAACATTTAATACTCTCTTTGCTAAACTACATGGACAGATTCCCTGGAGACTCTCGCTCAAATATAATGATTGAATCCTAAAGTGTTCCTGGATTGCTTACCTAAACTCTTTTAAATTTAGTGACATCTTATAATTATGAGTATTACTATCAGGGAAAAGGGTCTAGGGACTACACTGATCAAATTACCTCGTCATCCCCAAAAGAAAAGGAGCAATACACTCATGTGCAAAAGTCAAAGGGACAAGCTTGATATATTCCTTATGTTACCTCTCAGGTCCTTTCTGAAGAGAGTTCCCCAAAGGAAAGCAGACAACGGCAGCTCTTCCCAGAATGAATGATTTATAAGACCACACCTTCAAATACACACTTCTGTCTTCCTAGATTCCCCTTTTCTCCAGAACCCTTATTCCTACGGTTAAATTCTTTACCGGCTTAATTGTTTTCAGAAGGTGAATCCCAAACTTCTCAATGTTGCGATGGGCATCAGCAAATTTCACAAAGGCTTCACTGGCAGCTGGCTGAGGCTCCCGTACACCGATGACAGAGAAAACATCTCCAAATGCTGGATGAAGGTAATAAATACAAACAGATGAAAGAAGAGGTTGACCGTGGAGAAGAATCTTGCCTCCAATATTACAACTCCTTCCCATAACCTTTCAATTAGCTGGGGAATTATGCTACATATTCCCTAAAGGCCAGAAGTTGGCAGGGTGACATTTCTTCAATGTCTCATGTGGAAGACAGGGCCTGTGTTAGCACCATGACCGCTAGTGGCAGGAGAGCAGCCCATCCCAGCTTATTTCTGGAACCCTTAGTTTCCTTTGAGTGAGGGAATTGTGCACCTAAGTACTGACTAAAACTCCTGTAACTGGAGGTCAAAGATTTCTGCTCCATTCACCCAAGGTTCTTTACCTCTGTGTGTCTGGGATAGCTCAAAGAAAGCCCTGAGAAGACTCTTGGTGTGCTCTGTCAAGCCTGTGGTGGAAGACAGAAAAAACGTTTAAGTCATTTCACCGAAACATAACGGAAGCATCCTTCTCTCCCATCTGGTATCCGATGGAAGATGCAGTTTACCTTTGTATAACTCTGCAGTCCTCTCCAGCTCCTCTAATCTCTTCACTAGCCCATCTAAATGGAAAAAAAAAAAAATAATCAGAATGCAGAATTACAACAGTCAAATTCAGGACATAGTTAAGATTTTACCAATTGGAAGAGCATCAGTTTCATATCTTTGGTTCAAATTTCTCTCACCTCTAAAGCTTGCCCCCTGCTCCAACATGGGAAGCTTTTAAAATAACTGCCAACTAGTTTTACAGTGTGGCGTCATCACCTATCAGCATTTACTAAGTGGGTCCCCACTTTAAATTAAATTGACCTTAGCTAATGTTTAAATGGCACCAATGACAGGATATATCACTCAGGAAGGGCAGATGCAATCACAACAGTGAGGTATAGAATTAGGAAAGAATTATGAAGGAATAATGTGGAACATACAAGTAACTATAAAAAGCTGGTAAGCACAAGAGGGTAAGTGTTCCCTTAAGAAAATGTCCTCCTGGACAATACTTACCATTGCAAAGTATGGCTCGGCTTAACCCCAGGGCATCCGCTGTTCCTGAGCTCATGTTCTCTACCAGTCGATGCTTTACCTTCTTCAATACTAAAGGCCAAAAGAGTTGCAAACCAGGATCAGGGTCATTTCTAAGAGCATGAAAAGCACACCAGCATAATTCACCACTTTCTCAGGCATTAAATAAACTGGCCAGCCTGAATTTAACTCACTGTTGAGGTAGTGAGCAGAAAAATACCATAGAAACTAGGTGTTCCATCCAGATGTGCATAGCACATCTTTTATCATCTGCCTGTTCTGCTCTCACATGCTATATACTTGAATCAACAGAGCTCCAGCACTTCTTTTGGAAGACTATTCCAATACAACACTTTGCTATAAGGTACCTATCATGGTATTTGGAACTAAACTTTGCTTACACTACTTGCTATATTCCACTGAAGTCAGGAGATGCAGCTAAAAGCAAGACGAATAGGATTTAATGCTCAAAGTTATCCCTCTTCTTACTTTTATCTTTTGGATCTTAGTTAAATCCTTTTGTCACTCCTTGATAGAATTAATTTCTGTCTTTGGTGGTCATACCCTGCAAATTACTAGAGACAATTATGCCCTCTTTGGAATCAGATGAATCAGCTACACTTCTTTAGAGGCAAACTTGCAGGGGTTCCAAGTGCCTGCAGCTCCCAAGAACTCAGCTGGAGCGACAGTGTTTAGCATCTCTGGAAAACATCATATTCTCATCACACTTCTGTTTCCCCAGAAATCCATCTCACTCCTCACCATTTTCCTGAACCCCTGTCAATTCATTAGCACCTTAATCACCATGAAAAGAAATGAAAGCAAAAAGAATAGATAGATTTTTTAGGAAAGTGAGAAAGTTAAACCATATAATGGAGACAGCTGCGTAGGCTTAGATCAAAACACACACTTTGTATTAGAAATAAAGCCTCCCTTCTTTCCTATAAAATTTATGGTTGTACAAAACTGAGCATAGATAGGATTTCATCACTGTTCTCCAAGCTGTGAAACTGCAACCAGTGTTTTACAATAGATACATTTCTGTGTATAGCTGAAACTCTCAACAGGTCAGCACAATTTACATGTATTCAAAATAAATACATTAAATTATTATCTAGTTGAGTTTCATCATCCATGATAAACACAGCACAGAAAAACAAGCCTCCCACAATAGCAGTCAAGCCTTAATTTAACTTTCAAGACTATTTCAAGAAGTCAGGGAAGGGTTTTTTTAAACCTGGAATTCTCTTTGACAGTATCCATCTGAAAATGACTGAGTTAAGACGAAGAACCATATCAGAATTTTACTTCGGTTTTAGCTGGGACCAATCTTTCACCTCTCCGTGTCACTTTAACATTCTAGGGAGAAGGAAACCAGTCTTACCAATATCCAAAGACTTGCCCTGCTTTGGGTCCGCCTGAAGCTTGTTGTAGTGAATTGTTACTTCTCCCTGTAGAAAGAGCAAATCCAAAACTGCTGTGCTGGAAGCAAGTAGCAGTGGCTTCCTTTACCAACGGACAATAAAATTGTGCACTATGACCCAGAAGCTCCAGTGGCCCCCTCCTACCTCTCACCTTTACCATCTGTATCATCTTGGCCACCTCCACCTTTGTCTTCCCTTTGACGGACTTTCCATTCACACCTGTGATTTCATCACCGGCTGCTACAGTGCCGTCTAAGGCTGCTGGAGTGTTATCAAATACCTAGCGGAGAGGAGAAAGAGCACAGGTATTCTGGAATCAAGAGGAAGAAGAAGGTGAATGCAAGGCTGAAGAACAAAAAAGGGACAATTACATTCCTCCTGTTTAACTCAGTTGTATTTTGTTCATGGTTTTTCTCCTTTCCTAACTAAGAAGTAGGCTGATCATCTTGTTCTCTCAGGAAGCTCTTGCCTCCAGGACGCACCTCCTCAAGCTTAGGATTTCTTGATGTTGAGAATGTCACACCGCTCCCCTGTGAATTCTAACATGCTCTCCAAGGAGAAGGATAATTTCAGAAGTCTTAATTTAATTCTTCCACACCTATTAGGTACTAGGGTAAGGAAATTTTATTTACTGGAAAGTGAGATGGTATCTCCCACTTTAAGAAAAACAAATAGCATAGGGCTCTCCATGCTTTCCATCTCTCAGGCCAACACTGTTTTACAAACATGGTTGATTCTTCCTCCCCGAGTGCCCACCTGGACAATGTAGAGACAGGGGCAGTACTGTGCTCCTCCCCCAATGCTGATCCCAATCAGGTTCTGAGAGTCCTTCTTCAGGGTCACTGTCCCAGGTACAGTGGGGATCCCCCTAAATGAGAAAGGGTGGATGAATAACTGAACACGGTAGGCAAAGCTGCGTGTATGAAACAGCTCTGGTACCTGAGTCGATGCAAACTGGAAACATAATGGGGACTGCACATTTGAATTACAGAATCACAGAATGGCAGGGGTTGGAAGGGACCGTTGGAGATCATCTAGTCCAAACCCTCTGTCAAAGCAAGGTAACCCAGAGCAGGTTTGACAGGAACGCATCCAGGTGGGTTTTGAATGTCTCCAGAGGAGGAGACGCCACAGCTTCTCTGGGCAGCCTGTTCCAGTGCTCTGTCACTCTCAAAGTAAGTTTTTCCTAATGTTCAGACAGAATTTCATGTGTTCTGGTTTGTGCCCGTTGCCCCTTGTCCTGCCGCCGCGCTCCACTGAAAAGAGTCTGTCCCCATCCTGTTGATACCTGCCCTTTAAATGTTTATAAGCACTGATAAGATCCCCTCTCAGTCTTCTCCGGGATAAACAGACCCAAGTCTCTTAGCCTTTCCTCAAAGGAGAGATGCTCCAGTCCCTTGAATTTATCACATTATCTCTGCCATAGAGTCTATTAGCACGGGCCAGCAGAAAGACCTTCTGGGCTATTTTTTTGGGACTGCATGCAAGGATTAGAGGTGGGAGAGACACCCTCATCCATCACTAGGCACTGAGGAAACACTATCATGCTTTAGAGAGTGTTTCATCTGCTCTTAGTGCTGGAGCGAGAGGAAAACTTCCACAGCATAAATTAAATGCAAGACAAGTGCTCCATGTCAAATTCATTGCTAATCTCATCAAACCTTTTACTTGTTTAGGAAATGCATGTGTTCTCCTCCTTTCAGACTTAAGGAGTCCAGAGTTTGTCTCCACTTCTTCCTGCCTCTTATTATCTTTCCTCCATTGTAAATATTTTTTTTCTCTAGCTAAGGCCACTAATTTACAAAAGACTTGTCAGCACTGCTTTGCACTCAGAAACGCAGGGTAGTCATTGCAGAATAAACTGAAAGCGTTCTCCTTTGCTCACCAGCACAGCAATGCCGCATCCCCAGTCCCCAGAGGGAGCAAGAAATCAGGACTGAACAGCAAGTTTGACTCTTCAGCACCCAGCATCAGGAGGAGGTAAATTTATCCACTCCCATTAGGTCTTGGCTGCAAAGACTATTTCTATTGTTAGCGAAAAACAGGAAAAGACAAGCAAAATACTCACAGCTTATCTTCCTCAATATCATAGTCCAAATCTGCAAACATTTTTTTAGTTAAGTGGAGCCTGTTCACCAGAAAATGCTTATTCCTAACTCCCTGGGAAGAAAGAATAAAACCCAATCAACCAGTGATCTTGATAGAAAACTGCAGAGATTCAACCCATCACCCTTGTCAATCCCCCCTCTCCTTTTTTTTTGAAAGTCACATTGCGGTCTCTGTTCTTATACCAAAGATGAAAAACATGTCAAGTGTCTCTGATTCCCTATGCTCTGAAGGAGACAGAAGAAAGTTGTTGAGTTTGAATGCTGCGTGTTTCAAAACCCACAGGTGTGCAGTTTTTCCAAAGCACAGAACAAAACGTATTGGAAGCTAGAAGCTGCTTCTTTACACGCTCCTCCTGCCCAGCACCATGGCTGCTACAGACACTTAGTTTTAACCCTTATGTCTGTTAAACATCTCCGTTTTGTTCTTGACTTCATAGCAATTTATGTCACTTTTTGACGTTTATCTCTCATCAAAAGGCTACACAAAGCTTTTTGCAACCAATTTTCACCAAAAAAGCCTCATTATTTCCCCACGCGCAAACCCTCCTGTTTAATTTTCCGTTTCATTTGGGACAGTAATTAGCAGGCGCGGTTTGGCTTCCCTCCTGCTTCGGCAGCACCAAAGGCCTGGTGACGCTGCCCCGAGGCGGTCACCGCCACATCCAACCCCACCGGCCGCCGAGGGGCCAGGGCTCCGCCGGCAGCCGGCCACGCCGCCTCCCCTCCTGGCAGCGGCCTCGCACGTCGGGCCCGGCTCTTTGCCGCTGCGCGCTGCCGGCGGGCCCGCCAACCCCCCGCCCTCTCACCGGGGCTGGGCCGAGGGCCGAGGGCCCGGCATAGGGGGCTCGGCGCTGGGCCCTGAGGGAGGGGTCTCCCCGTGGCCCGAGGCCCGCGGACCCGGGGGACGGGGTCACCGGGCATGGGCCCGGCCGTTTGGGGGGGCGGGTCGCCATGACAGGCCCCTGGGGGGGGGGAGGCAGGGGGGGGAGTGTCTCGTGCTCACCGGAAGCGGCCGCCCGGCACGCGGCCCCCGCCCGCCACCCGGCGCTGTCAGCCCGCCGACACGTCACCGCCGGGGCCAACCCGGAAGCAGCCCGGCGGAGGCCCCGCCCCCTCCGCTCGCGCCGCGTTGCCTTGGGGACGGATACCCGCGGGGGCGGGGCCAGCTCGCTTCTGTCCGCCATCTTGAGAGCCGGGTGGCGGCAGCGCTGGCGGTGGAGCTTCGGCCCTGAGATCTGGCTCCCCTCGGCTTGAAGGGAAGGGGCCGCCCCACCTCCGCCCAGCCAGTCCCCTCCGGTTCCGGGAGCAGGGCCGGTGCACAGCTGCTCCTGGGAGAAAGCGTCCTGCACGTGTGTCGTGTGTGTCTCCCCCCTCACCCCGAGGCCTTCAGGCTTCTCCGGCCACCACAGTGTGCAAAGAGGGAGGGCTGGGAAGTATGGTGGAGCCGGGCCTGCAACATCCAGCCCCGATTTTGGGCTATGTCCAGCCCTGCTTTAGGTGTCAGAGGTACCCCAGTGTTCTGGTTTGAAGTAGAACAGAACTGACTTTCTGTTCAGTAATTTTATCTCTTAGCTAAGCCTCTTCTAACTCCCTGAAGTTAACAGCATATTGTGCAGAAAATGGTTCATTCTTGGAGTGATAAGACCTATGTCTATAGTTAATGCCAAGGAATGGTATGCAGAGAGGCTTTTGCTTATACTTACTGCTATAACAACCAAGGTCAGGTAACTTCATTATTTGCCCATTTAGAGGTTTGGAAATGGAAAAGCATAGAGGGGCTGCACCTGCAGGAGGAACAGACAGGACAGGTGACCCAAATCTGACCAAGGAGGTGTTCCATCCCATCTGCCCCATGTTCAGTATAAAATCTGAGGGATCAAAGGGTCAGGCCTCTTTCTTCAATGGCTGACGTCTGAGGACCTTGTCGGTTCGCCTGCCTTTGATCCTGATCCGTGTGTTCCTGACTCCAGCTCTGGAATCCAGTTCCCATTCATTGCCGAGTCCAGTCTGGGACTTCCCCAGTGCCTGCCAGTGGCATCATCCTGGTAGCTTGATTCGGTTTTGTATATATTGTATCTATTATTTCCTATTTATTTTATTATTAATATTTAATTAAAGTAGTTTATTTCCTTCTAAAAGCTTAAATCTCTTTATCTGTCCTCCTCTCTCCTTGGAGTGAGAAGTGGGGGAGAGCATCTTTCGTCAGTCATTGGCCAGTCTGGCCCAAACCACGACATCCAGTCACTGCTGGGGCACCCGGAGGCAGAGCCTTTGGGCTCAGCAAGTTGCAGAAGGGGAACTGTAGTGGTGGCAGTGGCAGAAGGAGAGGATGGGAACCACTGAGCTGCACAGGTTTCACAGCACAGGTAAAACGGCAGCACCGTGGCTGTCCTGCTGTTATTAGTGGATCGTGGTGAGCTATCAGCTCTTCAGTCACCAGGAGGGGCACCCAAAGCATGCCCACCTCGAGGCGAAGATGCTGTCTTGCACTTGTCACTTCAAAAAAGTGACAAGGTGATGTACCCTGTAAAAATACACCCAGTGTCGGCCTCCCACGGCAGGGAGCGCTTCAGAAAAACGTTTGTGAATGTGAACACGTCCCCAGACTGATGATTCAGATGACAGCAGGGACACAAAGAGCTTTGAAACTGGTTGGCACAATCGCCCCTACTGCTGGCAGGCCAGCGGCAACCTGTGGAAGCAGTGATTTGGAAGCCAGTCAGCACAGCTGTATGCAAAACCACCGGGCTGCCATGTGTACGGCAGGATCGCCAAGCTTCCGCGTGTTTTTCTCCTCTGCGCTCTGTGTGTGTGGGGGTGTAGTGGTTAGGTGTTCAAATGAATTTTCTGCCTCCATCAAGACAGCCCCATCGCTTGGAGAAGAATGCTTTGATTTCCCAGAAGAATGTGGTCGCCTGTTGTATTATGTGTCATCTCCTCCAGCCACTGCTGGCTTCTGAGCAACTACTAAGCTGTGAAACTTGACTTGCTGACGCAGATCAAAAATAAAAATAAAATTGCACTCTTTGAACTGAAAACTCCTCCGTGACCAGGAACGAGGCTGATGACGATGACCTCTCTTGCTGGCTGAGAGGGCGGTTAGTGTTTGCAGTGTGCAGCCCCATGAGCCTCTCGACTGCAAACATCAAAACACCGACTGAAGCCACCCACTCTGCTGGAGTACAAGGGCAAGAGCGTGCTGTTAATAATCACTTTGAAGTCCTGGGTCTAAGAGGTGATTTATTTATGAAGGGAAGCTGAATGAGAAACGCAGTCCTTCAGGTGGGAGCTCTCTGAAGAGAAGAGGCTGACATCCTGACCCTGGACGCTGACAGGAGTTTTACACCAGCGAAGCGCTAGAGCTGGGCCCTGATCTCTGCACGTGAGGAGCTCGCTGGGGCTCAGTGGTACAACGGTGCTTGACTGCGGCGGAGGATGATGCAGAGAAGACAGAGCCAGACTCTTCCCAGGGCTTTTGCGCAGCGAAAGACAAGAGGGGAGGGTCGCAAGCTGCAGCATGGAAATTCCAGTTAGATAAAAGGGAAAATAAAATTACTATAAGGGTGGGTAAGCACTGTTGCGGCAGCCCAGAGAGGTGGTGGAATATCCATCCTTTTTCTTTTTAAATACTTACTTTGAAATGTGTTGGGTGTTGGTTTTTTTTTTTTTTTTTTTTTTAAATCTGTCCCCCTGTCCTCCTCAGAGCATATAGAATCATAGGATGGTTAGAGTTGGAAGGGACCTTAAAGATCATTGATTTCCAACCCCCCTGCCATGGACAGGGACCCCTCCCACCAGACCAGGTTGCTCAAAGCCCCATCCAGCCTGGCCTTAAACACTTACAGGGATGGGGCATCCACAATTCTCTGGGCAACCTGTTCCAGTGTCTCACCACCCTCACAGTAAAGAATTTCTTCCTGATACCTAATCTAAATCTCCCCTCTTTCAATTTAAAACCATTACCCCTGGTCCTACCACTACACTGCCTCATAAAGAGTCCCTCCCCATCTCTCCTGTCGGCCCCCTTTAGGTACTGGAAGGCTGCTGTAAGGTATCCCTGGAGTCTTCTCTTCTCCAGGCTGAACAACCCCAACTCTCTCAGCCTGTCTTCATAGGAGAGGTGCTCCAGCTCTCTCATCATCTTCGTGGCCCTCCACTGGACCTGTTCCAACAGGTCCATGTCCTTCCTGGGGGCTCCACAGCTGGAGGCAGTACTCCAGGTGGGGTCTCACCAGAGCAGAGTAGAGGGGCAGAATCACCTCCCTTGACCTGCTGGCCATGCTTCTTTTGATGCAGCTCGGGATGTGGTTGGCTTTCTGGGCTGCTGGCTCATGTGGAGCTTCTCATCCACAAGCACTCCCAAGTCCTTCTCCTCAGGGCTGCTCTCCATCCATTCTCTGCCCAACTTTTATTTGTGCCTATAATTTTGCTATTGACAGCTGGGGGTTAATGTATTTGCGATACAGTTACATTGCAGCCCCCCCCCCCCCCCCCCCCCCCCCCCCCCCCAGCTAGCTGGGCACTGCTGAACACAGAGGAAACCCTGCAAAACCCTCCCCAAAGTCAACAGTTAATGCAGACAGGAACTGATTAAGCAGATGTCACGCAGCAGAGGTGGAAGTCGGGCCTGCTGTCTGTCCCCTGCCACGGCGGGAAGGCTCTGTGCCGTGGGCTAGGGTCCTGGGACTCCCACGCTGTCCCTTTGCTGTCTCCTGCTTTGCGACCGTGGGCTTTGCAGGGTCACCCTCGAGGAGGTGGCCACCAGGCCACCTCATCTGTGAGAGGGGAGCTCCACCGTGTGGGAGCTGCTGAGAATTTCTGCTGCAGGAAGGGGGGGTTGGTGGCTGGATTCAGGCATACTGGGTTTGCAACGGTGGGATATTTCTTCTCCTTTACTGCAAGGGGTGGTGGTGGCGGGAAGTTTCCCGCACACCTAGGAGAACACCTGCACTACGTAAATCATTTGTTTGTGCCCAAGAGGCTTGCTCAGAGCCTTGTGCATCGCTGGGCAACAAACTGGTTAAAAGAAGTCCTGGGACCCCATTTCTCCTGGGTCCACTTCTGCTGCTGCAACTGCAAGGGGAAAAAAAAAAAACCAGGTGATGAATTTCTTCTTTTGTGGCAGCTCCTACCATTAGAAAGAAAGACAAGAGGCAGAACTGGGGTAAAAAACCAGACCTGCTGGCACTGACAAGGCCAAAACCTGTAGGTCTGATGTGCCTTGCTTTTGTGCCGCTCCACTGATGTGTGCACATCGTGCACGTCCTTCAGTATGTCCCTTTGTAACGTGTGTGCTGACTGACCCTGCCTTTTGTGTACAGTCGCTCCAACGTGCCCAAGATCGATGGGATTCTCTCTGTGTGAGATGGAGACTGAATCTGCGTGTGCCCTAAAGCCATGTCTGTCTCAATATTAGAAATCCAGCCCATCCCCTCCTCCCAAGGGAAAAAGTAATGAATTACTGATGAAAATGGTTATCTAAAATCCAAAAAAAAATAAGGCTAGCCAACTTGTAAAAAAACCCCAGGAAGCTGTTAATTTTTAAGAATGGGTCTGATTAATTGTTGTATCAAAAATTTGAAACGCAGCTTTATCCTGAGAAGTGGGCTCACCGCTTACGGCCTTCCATTGTGGCTTGGATCAAGAGCGCTCAGTTTGCAAGTGCAGACATTTTTCCACCCTTAAATAGAAAACCTATGAAAAGTCAGCCCGGGCTCTGGGGGTGAAACTCCCTCCTGCTTGTCTTTCGTCGCGTGTAATAAGGAGTCTGCAAGCAGATCACACGTTGCATGACTAGTTGGCCTCTTGGCACTTAGATGTGTTCCTCCGTACTGGGTCTGTGCTGAATCTCATGTTTCTGGCTGCTTTTCCGCTACTATTGTCAGTGTCAACACAATTAACGCTGAGCTAACATCCTCCCTGATTGCTGTCCCTCGAGCCACGTTATCTAGTTTTTTGGGGAACTTTCAGCGGGTAAGTGTGGAGATTGTATTCCCTGCCCACCACTCCACAGCCTGCCTGCCCTGTCCCTGCCCCACTTCTCCACTTCTGCTGGGTGCTCCAGACCCCTGCAGGGGCATCTACATGGTGCAAATGGGAGGCGAAGGTGGTGGTGGCCCTCAATGAAGTGGAATAGGAGACAGTCGTACTCAGGAGTGGTTTATCACACGCCGGGGTAGGTGTTTGCTGTTAGCACTTGCATCCTGGGGCTACCAACTCAGAGAGGAAGGGGTGAGAAGAACTGAGATGTGCCTGCAAATGACCCGACTCCTTATTTCCCAACCTCTACATCTTATCGCTGATGCATTCAAACTCCTCCCAGAATGAGATGTACCTTCAGATCGTTCCACTGACAAGCTGGAGATACCTCTCCCCAGTGGGGCAGCAAGCTCCGAGTGCTTACCCCTTAGAGTTTCAGCAGAATTCAATGTTGTCATCCTTCGGAGTTCTAGCTGACTTAATCTGGGTGGTGAAATTTCACATTTTGGGGATGAAAAGCAGTGGGTTTGTGCATTGATTAAATTATCTATCTATCTATCTATCTATCTATCTATCTATCTATCTATCTATCTATCTATTTTTCTGGGTGTTTTAATTGTTCTTTCTCTGAGATTTCCTGAATTTTGGTTTCTTAGAAGCTTGTCCAGAGGGAAGAAGCCTGGTGAAATGGACAGTGCTCCGTGATAGATGCATTGTAGTTCCATGTGCACCAAACACATTTCATCCTCCCTGACTTTGTCCCTGCAGATTTCTCCTCCTAGTCAAGGAGATAGGTCTCAGAAGCATCTGTTCTTACCTACCACTAATATACTGCTCAGTGCTGACCCCCCAAAGGTCCAGCTGTTACCTATATGAAAGCATTACATGCAAAGGCAGTATTTATGACCTGAAAAAATGGTGATGGTTTTCTGAGACCCTGCAGGTGGAAAGCATGGGCCTGGACTTGCCTGATCATTTTTAATTTGTAAGTGAACTTTCAGCCTTTCCACACCAGGGACATGACGGCATGATATTGCACGGCCCAGGAGAACTGCCAGTCTGGTGAGATGCTATCAAAGCTCATGGTACTTGGGTTGAGCCCTTGGGGTGTGGAGCCCCACAATGGTATAGGGGACCACATCTTATGAGTGGTGGCAGAGTGGAGGGTGGGAAACAGGCAGAGACTTGCCCTCATTATGCATGGGTCTAACATGCCCAATTACCCCATCCTCTCCTCACCTCCACCATGTAAAAGACTCTTGTTGAGAGTGGTCATAATTCACGGTGAACACCCTGCCTCCCCCTTACTCCCTTCACACCCGCTGCTCTCCATTTTCCTTCCAGAAAAAAATGTGTCTTTGATGAAATGAAATGGCTCAGTCAAAGAACCCCTCAAATGGTTGGGGACCCCTGCACTTGGCCACCCTTGCCCACTTCCCAGCTCTATTTCTGTCCGAGTTTGGAGTTTAAGTGGGCTGACCTTGTGCCCTGGCTGCCCCGGGGGTCAGTGATGAAAGCGGATGGAGGCTTCACAGTCAGGTCTCTTGTGTGTGACTCTTTTGTTCCCGGGACAGGGGTGTGCAGTGCCTGGGACAGTGCTTAATTGTTCGGGGGCACTGCTTTACCCGTCATGCCCTTCCCCGGGTGGCCCCAGCCCTTCTTGCTCATGCGTGGGAGGGAGGCAGCTTCCCCACTTGGGGTAGGCAGGAGGAAGCAGAGTCTGAGTTGCTCGGCATCATTTCTGGCTGTTTATCAATCTGTGTAATAAATTTTGTGGAGTGCCAGAAAGCCAGAAAAAAAAGAAAGGAAGAAAAAAAATTACTTCCTGGCATTTTGTGACTCCTGTCTCTGTCACTGGGTGCATCCTCCATTGTCCTACAGTGCAGGCAAGAGCAACATCACCTTGCTCTGGCCAGCTTCTGGGTCCATCTGCTGTGCTCCGTGGGACGTACCCTGCCACCAAGAACTCCTTCTGCCCTTCTGCAGGTGTTTAATGAGAAAAGCCCAATGGGTCAGGCCTGAGGCACTGGCCTGAGCCTGAGCGGAGTTGGTGGGTTCGCACCAGGGAGCGCAGAAACTTTGGGTTGGAACACATTAACAAAGCTGGGTGGTATTGTGGGGTAGCAAGCCCAGGGCTGGAGGTACTGAAGCTCCTGGGGAGCTTTGCTAGACCTGAGCTGGGTACCCATGCCTGGTACTGCCCTGAGGACATGCAGAGGAGCAGTGGGTTTGCCGTAGGTATGTGTGGGCAGGGGATGATGCTGGACAACCTGTGGGCATGGCGGTAAAGAGTAGAAGGTTTACAAACATCCGTGACGGAGGTAGGTCAGCAGAGCTCAGCATAAGTGTGTGGGAAGCCTTGTACCACTCAATACCTCTTTGGCTGCCCCCTCAGCATCTTTCTTTTCACAGTGAGTCCTTCCTGTGCTTTACATCTTCATTACAGCTGAAGGCTGGGGAAGGAGCCTCCACAGTGGGCCCTCCCCTCTGCCGTTTCGGGGAGTGACTGCGCAGAGGAAATGGATAAAAGGAGCGGAGGGTCAGAGTTTAATTACCCCATTGTGTGCAGAGACGAGTGATGGACAGAGACTGTCAGTGGGTCACCGATTAGCTGCCATGGAGCAGACAGAGGAGGGGGGAAATGTGATGAGCCCCCAGGACAGACCAGTGTCGGGGAGAGCTATGAGACATGGAGATGGCAGCTCCTAATGGGAGACACTTTTTCTTTTACTTCTTTCCCCTTTCCTTCATCCCCCTCTTTGTCCCAGCTCCATCCCTGTGGGCTCAAAAGCCTCCTGCTGGGCTCTGGCTGCTTCAGTGGCTAGGGACAAGGGCTGCTGAGGTGGCAGGTCCCCTGGGGGGATGGAGAAGAAGGTGCGACATCTCCTGCCAACTGCACTGAGTCTCCCTGTGGGAAGGTGGCAAGAAGGGAAGGAGGAATGAAAGGGCAGGAGGGAAGGAAAGGAAGAAGGCTGAAGGAAGTGGAAGTGGCTGCTGGCAGGTGAGATGTAATACACACACAGTGCTTCTCCATGCAGGTGTGAAGGTCCCCTGCAGAGAGATCAACCCAACTGAAGTGGAAACCAGGCTGCCTGTTTCTAGCCCCACTGCCTCACCACTGCCTCCCTTAAACATGGCTGAATGCCTCTGGTGATAAATTTCTCTCCCCATTGCATTCCTGGCATCTCTTGGCTCTGGGGCTGCGAGGGAGTAGGATTATTCTCTTGGCAAATTTGGTGACCCGGTTTTGTGTAAGCAGAATGGAGAAGTAACAAGTTTCAGTAAGTCTTACCCCTTCTGCTCCCAATCCCATAGGTACTTCCCCCTCCTTTCCTTCTCACACTCATATCGAGACCTTATTCCTCATCCCACCACACTGTCTCTGAGCCCAGCCGTCCTTTCCTACATACTCGCCAACTTACTCAATTCTTATCCCTGACCTTGCCCTCAGTCCTGCCATACAATGTCACACCTAACCTTCTTCTACCACTCCTGTTACCCTTGGTCTCAAGACTTCTCTTTCTTCTCCTTTTCCCTGCAATCCCTCTATACATCCTCTTTTGGATTCTGACCTTCAGTTTCTAACTGTATTCGTAGTTGTCCTTCAAGGTTCTGCTCCCGTGTCCCCTCTCCCTACCATTCCTACCCTTTCCAGTCCCTTTCTCACCTTTCCTCACTCATCCTTTACCCCTCTTTCCTGTCCCCTTCACCCCTCATCTCCCAGGGTTGTTTGCATGAATCGTCTCTGGAATCATGAGATCACTGTTTTTTTCTGTCTCTGTCAGTGGGAACATCACATTAAGGAGCGTGGATAAGTGACCGGGGGCCATTGGGGTGACTCCGGCACCCCCCCTCCCCAGCCTCCTTACCCCCCTCTTCTTCTGTATCAAAGGAAGCTTTGTTGTCCAAAAGCAGAAAGAGAAAAGCAGATAAAAAGGCGGAACATGTGATCTCATTGGCTTTATTTAGCCATCCAGCTATCCCTCCTCTTTTTTCTTGATTCATCCAAAATTATCTAAGTAAGAATCCATAATCCATCCTTGGGTTTCTCATCTGTGAAAGAGATGGTGGTACAGTCTTTTTTCCAAAGAGACTTCAACAGCTGACCTCTTGGTCTCTGCAGGGTGCAAAGATGACCCTGATGGGGCTCTCTAGGCAGTGTAATGCCTTTGACTACAGTAGTCTGCACTGCAGGACTGTGGGATCCCACCCTGTGAAGGGGAATTGGAACCAGGGAGAAGAAAACCCTCTTCTTCGTTTCACCATTGCTAAATGGGGGTTTCCAAGAGGATCCAGCAATGCATTGCTTCATCAGGGGCACTGCTTGGTGGGGAGGTTTATGTTGATAGCATTAGACACACAACATTTGAATTAACGAGTTTCTGGACCTGCCAGAGACTTGCTTTTTTGACTAGGGTAAAATTCTTCATCTCAGGGTGCTTCAGTTGTCCTTTGTGATGGAGATGATCAGTGTTTATCTACTAAGGCTGACTCTACACTCCTGGTGAGCACCCTGTACGACAGAGCTACTGTGGGAGCAGTGGGACACAGTAAGGATCTCTGTGTCTGCATTGGGATTCATTTAGATGTTATCAAGCCAGGCAGCAGGAAGAGGATTATTATATATTTGTTAATTGTTACATATTAGGTAGGTTTGGTGCTTTACAATGAAAGCTGCTCTGCACACACTTTCAAAATAGATACGGTTTTTATTGTGAGGATAGTCATACAAATGTAAGAAGTTGGTCAGTGCATCGTTTTCGTGGTGTTTTAACCAGCTTGGTTAAAATCCACCAGACAAGAAGTCCTTCTAATGTGGGAATATAATGTCCCTTTTATCTGTATAGTCCATTCCACTTCTCTACAGGAATAAAAATTCTCCAGATAATGCCTCACATCCACAGCTTTGTACGCCTGTGTGCGGGAAGTCACTAAGGCTGAAATTTAATGATTGTTTCAAGGGCTTTCCAAAATAGTTAAGGCACTGAATGGGACAAGAGTGCAGAAAGCTTGGCAGGTGGAGCCTGGCAGCGTATGCCATGTTCACCCAAAGCACCATACGGACTGAGATGGACTCAGGACAAAGGGTAGTCAGAGGAGTGAAGAGGTTCAGTAGAGAAAAAGATGAGCAGAAAGGCAGAAACAGCAGGACTTGCTTGGGGTGAGACTGAAGAATTCGATTTCTTTGCAGAAGGCAGTATCAGTGAAAGATACACCCAAATGCTCTAAAAGGTAGGGAGGTAGGAATTTGGCTGGGGAATTGTTTCTGTTGCAGAAAGGTCATTCTGGAAGTTGCAGTGACTTTAGCGTCATGTGAACTTTTACGTATCTGTGTATGTACGTGTAAAATGACTCAGTGAAGCCGTTTGTACAAGGAGACTATAGCTAGAAGGATGTCTGTGGGAATGCCTGAGATATAATTTCAATAGGGTGTGGGAAAATATGATGTCCATGAGGATTTGCCACAGCCTTTCTGTGGTAAGAGACCATGCACAAGAAGTTTTACAGCAATGGTGCAGAGAAACTATATGACATTACAACCCATCCAACAAAGAGTGTCGGCTTCGGCTTACAAACAGCTGAATCAGTAAATGTGGAGACAAGAAAGTGACTTCTTTGTGCATCCTATGTGTTTTTTAATAAATGCAGAGTTCCTATAAAAATCTAGACCCATTGAAGCCGCCACCGGAATCCTGCCAGTTCTGGGTCCCTATCATTTGATTTTCCTGAAACAGGCACCATGACTGCATTCTCAAGACATTTCCATTAGCATGTTGGGCTGATTCAACTTATATCCTGCCCTGTTGTGTCTGACTCATTTTTCCCCATCTCTAGGAGAAGCCTGAGGGGAGGCAGAGGGCCCTTCACATAGATGCTCAAGGTCTCTATCAGATAATAGCTGAAGAAATATTTGCCATGACCGCGCTATGGTCATTTTTTGCCATTCCTTAGTCACTTGGCAGCCAATGGAGGGAAGAGGCGAGAGCAGGGTGGGGGAGAGTAAATGAGACAGAGGGACAAGAACAAAAGATTCTTTTGTGGTACAGAGAGGGAGAAAAGGGAAAGCATCACCAAATGCCCAGAAGCCATATTTGTAACAAGAGACCTATTCTCTCAGCTACTTGGAAAACAACTTGGAGTAAAAGGCCCTGGTTGAATTAACCCTTCATGGAGGCGATTTACTGAGCATGCAGAAAAGATGCATGGCCATGGGAGGCATAATCTCTGTGGTGAGGTCGCGGTGTTGGCTCTTGGGCAATTTAAAGCAAGGATTGGTTGTTTGGGACGAGGAGGAGGTAGGGATGACGTTGGGTGGTTTGACCATACCAATGTTTTAAAATGTCAGATGTCCTTTCTTCATAGGAGCTTCGGTTTTGGCAAAGATCACTGGAGGGTTTTTTGCAGCATATGAGGCGATGACTCTTTTCCACTGACATTTTTTCTAGGGACACTGGCACCTAGGGCTGTGGAGGGAGAAAGGAAAGGAAAACACAACCCCCAAAATAGATGTTTTACTGCAGCATAATCTTGTCCCGTCACAGCCTCTGTGAATTCAGTTCCTCTTGTTGGCCTTCAAAAACTCTGTTTTAACAAATTGCATCTCTCTTGCTCATGTCTTAGACCTCCCTTTGGCTGAGAAGAACAGTTTTATTGGAGTTCGGGGTTCTCTGTGCAAATGAATTCAAGGTAGGCCAAATACCCCATCCCCGAAGAAACAGCCAGCTATATTCCATTGTAAACTCTCTCCCTTAGCCTCCTCCCTGCCCTTTCTAAGGAGGCTTCCTCTTTTATTGAGTAGATCTTTGGGTGAAAGGGAGAAAAACTTCCACTCAAGGAAAGAGAATTTGCACTTATTAGAAGATCAAATATGGGATATTGGCATATGCCAGGTCAGTTTGTAGCTGAGCTTGCTTCTGGGTGCTCTGCAAATTAAAAGAAGTGAGACAGCCAGATCTGAAATAAAAGCTTTTCTTCCCCATGACAGGACAGCAGGGACAGCACCCTGCCTCTGGAGCCTCCTAACATAGTGCCGAGCAAAGGGAAGCAAAGAGCAGTTTGGAAATGGAAAGACGATCCTCCTCTCCGCTTCCCAGCCTCGCCAGGACAGGAGCAGTGTCATGGGTCACCCATCCCCCTTGGCACAGATGGAGAGGATGCAGTGGGTGCCTACGGAGCCCACAGTCAGGTGGGCCGGCGAGCGGATGTGAGATGCACACAACATTACGACTGTGCTTTCGTAAATAAGCCATCACATGGGACTCGTGCGCGTGTGTTGGAGCAGCGCTTTGAAAACAACCAGGAAAATCATGTGGCAACAGAAGTCTGCAGGCTCCCGGCCCTCCCCCACTCCCTAACCTTCTCCCTCCCTTTCCTCTCCTTTCTATCTCTCTCTCTGTCTTACTGAGATGGTAACCACAAAGGCTGGAGCTGAGTTTTTCTCCCGCTAACCTCATCCTGGGCTATGGGGTGTTTGTGTTGGCACTTAGTCTTGCTGTCCAACCTATCTGTGCCACTCAGACCACCTGTGCTGTGTGATGTCCCTTGCAGCCCTGCCAGGGACATTTTCAAGTTCAGCCTGCTAGAGGGATTGAAGGACATTTACCCAGAGGGGATGCTAAATATGATTAAGCCCATTGCTCAATGGGATTTTCACTATTGCGGCTCTGAGTCTGGCAGAAATTGACTTTTTCTTGGCGCTATGGTTTTAATACCTGACTGGCACTTACTGGAGTCACTTGCAAGGTCAGAAGAGTGAGTTCTGGAGTTTGAAATGCAGTTTGGAAACTAAGAAACTCAAAGTTCTCCACTCCTCCCTCATACAACTCATTCACAGTAGCACAGCAAGGCAGGACCTCAGCCAAGCTAAGAGCAGGTGGTGTTCTGTGTAGAACAAGTGCCACCACACTATCAACAAATGCATGTCTTTGAGCCTTGGCTTCACGAAAAGCCTCCTATTGTAACTAAGTTCTTACATTCCTATGGCTACTGACCTTGCTGAGTGGAGAAAGCTCAAAGAGTCAGGAAGGAACTGAGGGATTTAGTGGCCTGTGCCAGGTGAGGCTCAACCTGTCTCACCGTCCTAGCACTTGGGTGGTGTTGCCGATTACACCTTCTTCTGCTGTATGTTCCTCCAGCTACCATTTCTTCCGAGCTGACCTTTCCTAGCTTAGAAGCTCAGGATCTTAGTCTCCAGTTCATAAGACCTTCACCTTTTCCTGCATTATATGTTCCTCCAAATGCATTTCTGCTGACTGCAGTCTCTTCCTCTCCTCTCCTCTCCTCTCCTCTCCTCTCCTCTCCTCTCTCCAGTCTCCACTCTTTTTCCATCTGTTCTTAAAACAGATGGAAGAATCTTAAAGCAAAGTCCCTATCTTTTTTTTCTTTTTTTTTGTGAGAGATCCATCTGGATTTGAGTCAAGAGGATCTGCTGGAGGCAAAACGATAGGGCTCAAGGTGTGGGAGAGAACTGAAGAATGAGCGTGTCTGTATTGGTATAGTATGCAGGGCGTTTGAGGGAGACCAACGCTGTTAACTTGCTTGAGATATAGTGCCACAAGCTCTTAAAGCCATGGTGACCTCTGTAAGATCCAGACACTTTTACTAGAAGACATATTTCAAGTGTATCAGAGCCGAGCTTCTCTTGCCTTGCAGTTGGCACATCCTGGTTCACTCCCCCTTATGGGGGTTAGACTTTGAGTGCTACTGGACAGGTTAGATTATACTAGTCCCTGAACGGAGTGTGGTTTGAATTTGGTCAGAATGGCCTGAGTATGAATGGCTTGGCCTCAGTTACACTGGCTTCTATCCGACTGAGCTACGCTTAACATGGACTGAGTGCAATCCTAATGGAGGTTTGAGGCAGCAGCTTGCGATAGGCATGTTCTGGGTAGGCTAGGCTTGACTGGGTTACCTGCTTCAGACTGCACTGAATTTGGAGCTGAAAATGGTTTGGATTGAGTTAATATTTATAGTCCATGTGAGTGGGCTGATGGGAAGAGTTCGTCTGGATACAGTGCTGCTGAAATGGGGTGGGTGACTTCACTGTGGCTGATTTAAAAGCCTTGTTTTACTTATACCAGAACCTGTCACCCAATCTGGGAAGCCGTTTGCTGGACCATGTTTCCATGGATAGGAAAAAGATTATTCAGCAAGTGCTGAAATGTGATCCCCTAAAAGCTGACAAAAATCTTTAGTTCCTCAGGGTCCAGCTACTCCAGGCCCTCTTCTCCCACAACCTTGCACGTTCAGGAGTGGTTCATGACAGAACATCTCCATCTCCTTCCTGATCTGGTCCACCAGGTCGCATCTGTTCACCTCTCAGCATCCTAGCATTAAAAAGGAAAATCCTTCAGTTTGAGAAATTCCCCAACCAGGGACGGCTACCAGTGCTTGAAGTGAGGAAATAGGACCTGAAAACCCCACTCCTGACCTTTTTTAATGACTAGGGTTTCTTGATGGTGCAAAATGTCATGCAGTCTAATATGGGTGTGTGTAATGCATTGCCACAGTGATACTTACTGAGGAGATGACATAAACACTTAACTTGGACACAGGATTAAGCCCCAAATAAAGGAAAATTCAGATTGTTTCCAAATAAAGGAAAATTCAGATTGTTTCCAAATAAACATTGTCTCAACATAAAGACTACCTGGATGACCTGGCAAGTCAGTCTAGGTGACAGAGCTGCCAAATCCCTTCCCTCCCCACTTGTTCTGGTTCTGCTCTTTTAAAAACCAGGAAGAAAAGTGTAGTGATGGGTAGGAGACGGTGTGGTCCCGGGGAGAAGCAGAGCCCCATCTCCTTACAGAGCCTGCAGAGAGTGGAGCAGGAGAGCGGAGGGTAGTACAGCGCTGTACAGCTGCAGGGCTGCTCACAACAGGGCAGAGCTCCCGGAGAATGTGCTCTTTGTTCCCTGCCTTTAAAGGGTAAGAGAAACACTTATGCATGGCAAATTAGCCCAAAAATGTATTTCTCTAAAACACCCGATTGTCTGGCCAGCTCTGCAGCTGCAGGGAAGTTCCAGGGAGAGAAGGGGGAGGCGGCGGGAAGGAGAAGGAGGGAGGCAGGGAAGGAGGATTTTGATGGCTGGGGTGGGGGGCGGGGGGAAGGCAAGATGATTGTGCGAATGAGGGAGAAATTCTCATGCCTTGATTCAAACAGAGCTGACCAGTGAGACGGGGACCCCTGAGAGAGGGGCCACGTTGGTGGCCAGGGGACCACAGATGCCGTGCAGTCTCCTGGGGGGTAGGGAGAAGAGGGGACACAGCTGTGCCCTGGACAGCTCTGGAGCAGGCACTGGTGCAGCCGGCGGTGCCGGGGAGTCCTGCCACCCGGCAGGTTCAGCTGTGCCATCTGGGACGGGATGCTCGGCGAGCAGTGCCATGCTCCTCTAGTCACCGTGTTGTACATCCTCGGGGGCCATGGGCTGTGCCTCCTCTCCCACTTTGGAGCAAAACATGCAGAGTGAGACTCTGCAGAGGTACAGGGACTGTGCTGTTCCCAAGAGGTGGCACTTGGGTTTAGAACATCCCAAATGTACCTCTTGATTAGGAACTTGATCTGAGCTTGTTAGGAATTTCCAGCCTAGTGCTGATACCCATTAAAAAACTCACAGACAGTCACTGGCAGACAAGTAATTCCTTGACCTTCCCTGGGATTTGGAAATCTAATGGTAAGATCCCCAACAACTGCTCAGACTGTGAAGTTCATGGCAGGTGCCACAGTCCTGTGCCTGCCCCAAAGGATGCCTCTGAAAGCAGAGTCAGGCCCACCATGAGCACAGCAAAGACCTCAGTGTCCAAGGAGTGTCTCCCACACTGTCTGGGATGAGATGTCCTCTTCACGTGCATGATGAGAATTTTTCTCTTCCATTATCTGCTGATGTGAAAGGAGAGGTAGTCCCTGCTGCAAGCTACAGTGCTTTGCAGGCACAGCCTTGAGGCAACCTGACTGGTCATCATTACTACCCACTGAATGCTCTTGAGGACTTCTGTGGTGTGATCCAGATGCTGCTCTCAGGGGATGCAGATCAGCCTAGACTTTGCCTTTGAGGACACTCAAGGGTGCACTTTGCTATAAATCCAGATTCCAGTGCTCTGTCCTTTCTGTGATGTGACATGACTTACTCTGGGGAGTCAAGACCATCTCCTTCAAAGCTACCAGTGCCACCTGCTGTGAGGGCTGATGAGATTAGTAGGTAGCGTTAGATTAGGCAAAGCTTAGACTGCCCATGAGAAAAAAGAGAGACACGAGAGTCTCAGAAGGGGATTTGACTTTGATACATTCCTGTGACTGTCCAGCTCAGGTGTAGGGTTGGTGTTGCCACCTGGTTCAAGTTGGCACAGGCAAACTGTACTCTGTTTCCAGGTTGCTGCTAAACTCATTGTGTGACCAGATTTTTCTAAGCAAAACCCTATAACTCTTCGGGTTTGTAGTACAGAAGTCCTATGAAGCCCCTCTCACTGTACTGGAGGAGTGGAAGTACAGGTGGACCTGGATATTGTATCTGAACAAGTAGTGATACTGACTGCGGTGGGAATTATTAATTCTTTCTTGTCAGAGGTTAGATGAAGATATTGTGGGTGACACTGAGTAGGGAGGTACCTGCTGGATATGGAGCAGTATCTGCCTGGGGGAAGCCAGCATTAGGTTTGAGAATTTCCTATAGTGGAGAAGCAGATCAGACTTGTGTTGCAGAAGGAGTGTGATGGGCAGAGGAGGAGGTGGGGAGCTGAACCACCCTTGAAATGGGAAGCTGTTGACAACTGTATAATCCTGTCGTCACTACCTGGCTCATATCTATGTGGCTACCAGGATGGTTCATGCTCTCATTTTATATTTACATGGGAGAAGAAGGTACAAAAAGTGTTAGCTTTAATCAAGTCAGCATTTTTTCTTGACTTTGATGCACTTCATTTTCCACTCAGGTGAAAAAGAGTCCCTCTGCGTGCATTGCTATGCATCTCTGCGATAAGGGAGAGTCTGTCCTGACCCCTTGTCTCTTCCTCTCCATTTCTCCTACAGCTTCAGACCTTCACAGCCCTGCCACCCAGCTCCTCATATGTTCCTTTAGAAACACATTGAGCTGCAGCCGCACAAATATGTGCGACCGTGTTACATGAGTTTAAGCCTCTACTTCTTAAGGCCACAAAGCTACAGCTGTGCCAGCACTGGGCTTCATGCCTGACCTTCAGGGAGTGGGTGGCACAGATTGATGGCAAGCCTGCCATGAGTCCTGAGATCATTTGTGGCAAGGTGGGGCTCAGGGGAATCAAGAATCCAGGCACACTCCACCACTTTGTGGAGATCCTGAGACCTCCCAGGGATGGCAAGAATGTGGCATCATCTGAGAGTGGGATTAACTGATACCAAGAAAGCATTTATTGGTAAATAATTTGCAAAAAAATGAGACTTCAGGGGAATGAACTCAGTTGCAGATCCAGACCAAATTCAACAAGCACTTTTGGCTGGCAAGCGAGCGTGGGAGGGGGATTTTTAAAATATCAAAACATTTCATTTCAAGAAAATCTTCCTGAATTATTCTGTTTTCTAAATGCCAAAATGTTGTGAATGGACATTTTCAAAGGGAATTTCTGACATTTAATTTCAAACCAGCATTTTGCATTTAAAACTTGACCCAGGTTGAAAGATGAGGGGTCAGAAACAAGAGCCTAATCACCACAAAATAAAACCTGCTATTTCAAGTTCAGCAGAATATTTCAATGTCTGAGTCTTACCATTTGGAAAAAAAAATAAATAAAAATCACAGCAGAGCTCCTTTGCATGTCCAGATCAACGTACTCCTGCGTGACACCTCTGAGATGATGGAGACACTGGAGCAGAAACGGCTGGTGTGGTTGAGATAAAACCAGCCAGGTAGTAGAATGAGATGAGCTATAAAATGCTCTTGAGTACCCCAGATAGAATTCCACTCTTATCTCAATGAACTTCACTCTGCTCTCAATAAGGCTGTTTATGGTAGGATGTGCACCTCTTAGGCATGTTCAGCTTCATGGGTAGCAACAGGCAGAGCAATGACGAGCAAAGCCCCTGTGGCTGTGGCAGTTCTACCCGTGCTGTCATCTAGCTTTAGGCAAAGTTGTGACTGAAGTGCCATCATCTTCCAGCACTGTTCCACTGATCCCGATGAAAACCAGTGGAGTTCTCCATAGGCATGAGTCCATAGGCAGCTCCAGGGGAAAAAATGAAAGTGTAAGCAAATTCTGGGACAAGAAAACCCCTGCTAATTTGGGAAGAGGGCCTGGTACTTCTCATAATAGGTGGGTAGGTTGGGGGATGGTGACCAAGTGGCATGAAGGACACTGCTGGTGCTTTGAGAAGATGCTGTGCCCCCCAACTGTCTCTTCTGTACAAAGGCAGGTTCAGACTTGAGGGATGTGAAGAATAGCCTTCCTCCCCCTTCCCCGCCGGCCCCAGCCCCTCGCTCCTGCCGCCCCATCCTCTCTGCCATGTGCACGTGGTCCCCGCTGGCCATGAATAGAGTTGGCACGGGTGGGCCCAGCCCGAGCCACTGGGGCTCACGACTCCCGACCTGAATAAGCAGCATAAAGGCACAGAGCAGCCCCGTCGCGGCTCCGTCCCGACCCATCCTCCCCAGCTGCGACAGCATCCGCTGCGGGCCCAGACCGGCCATTCTTACCAAGTCCTTCTGTGCCGTTTGCCTTTCTCTCCCTCTCTCCTCTCCTCCCGCCTCTTTTTTTTTTTTTTTTTTTTTTTTTTTTTTTTTTTTAATCCCCTTTTTTCGAAACTGCCCATTACGAGAGATCAAATCAAAATTTGAGTCGCGATGCCAAGAATCAGAGCGGCTCCTCCAGAGCACCG